>PVJX010004535.1:16697-93929 GCA_004027295.1 Dolichotis patagonum
GAGAAGTTAGAGCTGGGGAGGTGGGAGGCAGCTTAGGTGGGAGAAGTTAGAGCTGGGGAGGTGGGAGGCAGCTTAGGTGGGAGAAGTTAGAGCTGGGGAGGTGGGAGGCAGCTTAGGTGGGAGGGGAGCTTGGATCTCCTGGAGGCAGGAACTGCAGAGAAGTGAGGCTGAAGTTCAAGCTTAGTTTTCCTTAGAGCTGCTTGTCAACTCCTAAGCTGCCTAAGCACGGGATATATAAGTGCACAACATAAGATGCCAAGAAACCAAGCAAAAGCAGTGACTGTCGGGCTGGAGAGCTTGGGAGAGACTTTGGATGGAGACAAAGAGACGGGTGCAGAGTGCCTTCCCAAAGGGACAGGCCCCGGGGAACACTCAGGCTTCTATCAAACACACCAGAAGGCTGCACTTTCAGAATCAGAGCTGTGTAAAAGCACATCGAAAACAGAGAGCCTGAAATCCAGACTGGCCTGCAGGAAAGGATCCGCCTCCCACAGGTCTGCTCTGTAGGAAGTTAGCATCGGCCAGAGGCTTTGCACTGTTTGAACTGTCACGTGCAAGGTGCAACGTATGATAGAAAATTGCCATGTAGGTCTGGAGACAGAGCCAAATGACCAAAACCAAGGTAAAGTTAAAGCAGAAAACAGAAGTGGTTCGTCAAGCAGTCATGAGATGATTGTACATGCCAGGAAGGAGACGAAAAATGGGGCATTTCATCAGAGGATGCATCGCAGAATTTATAAGGAATCAAACAGAAAATTTAGAAGTGAAAGTTTTATAACTGTTATTACTTCCTAGGTTAGTTTAACAGTGTTTTAGATACAATAGAAATATTAGTGAATTGTAAGATAGGCTTGCAAAACCAATTTCATAGAAGTTCAACATATGTCACTGACAATGGCAAAAAATATCCAGCAGGAACTCTAAATATAGGTATCTGACCTTTATAGAGAAATTTGTAAAGATCTAAGTAATTGAAGAAGGTTTCCATGCTTATGGATTACACGAAACCATCCCAAACTTAAAAATATGTATCGCAACACCTGAGATCTTGTTCAAATGCAGATTTCTATTCAGTTAATCTGAGGGGAACCTTGAGTGTCAGCATTTTAACATGTTCCCAGGGCTTCTGGTCCATAAAATAACTTTGACTATTAAGTATTTAGAAGACCCAGTTGGGTGTGGTGGGACACACCTGTAATTCCAACACTAGGAGGCAGAGGCAAGAAGGTTTCAACTTTGAGCTCAGCTTGGACACCTTACCAATTTAGTAAGAACTTGTCTCAAAATTTAGAAAAAACGTATGTAAAGGCATAAATTTAGCTCAGTGTAAAGAGCTTGGGTTCAATCTGCAATGCCTCCAAAAGGAAAAAAAAGGGGGAGGGGAGGGAGTTTAGAAGATTTAAACGTATTCAAATTCTACAAAATTACACTAACATTCAATGCAGTTCTAATAAAATTTGACAAATTATTTGGCAGAGCTAGACAAGCTGGCCCTAAAATGTGTGACAATGTGTCAGAATGCCCGAGGCATCGTTGAAGAAGAACCACATTGAGTAAAGCTTATCCTATCAACTCTTAAATCCTCTTATAAAACTCTAGTAAATTAAAAGGTGTGGGATTGTCAGAGAAGACAGATGAATCAATAGAAAAGGAGAAAAAGCAAGAAATGAACATGTACAGAGATGCATACCTCAAGCATGGAACAGTTAGGGAAAAATAAAATTTAATAAAAGTTACTGGTGCAATTCATTCATATGCAAAAGTAAAAATAAAATTGAAAACACATCTCATACCGTATTGAAAATACACCCCAAAGTGACTAATTTACTAAGTTTACATAGCCAAGTTTCTTTTAAATTAAAAGAAGCTATAAAATATTTCCACGACTCAAAGTGTTGAAGGATTTCTCGATTAAGAAAATAAACACAACACTAAGCTAACAGATTAAGAGCTTTGTTTCTAGGAAGGTGAAAACTTCTGTAACCCTTAATTCACTAATTTTTTTTTAAAAAGTGAAAGCTAATTCTCAGGCCGTAAGAAGACATTTTCTGCATATACTGCTGGGGATTAATAAGCATTCGGTTAATTTTAATACATCCGTAAGTCAAGAAAAAAAGGAGTTTGAACAATAAAAGAAGCAAGAGGGAAAAGCTCAGATGGGAAAAGTGAAAGGCTGAAAAGATGGTACGTCTTCCTGTGGAACTAGACAGAGCACAGATGAAGATGACGAGGTAACAGGATTACAAACCAGTGCGAGGCAAGCAGGAAAACGCTGGCTAATGAAGAGGAGCATGAAACCATACTGACAGCAAGTTAGAGGGTGAATCATTTGTAGGTTGGGAGAGCGGCCTGACAAAAATCTATTGACAGCATAGGCTTTTACTATCCAATAAGTCTTTTCTTAGATTTTTTTTTCCTGAAAGATTCTTGCACCTGTGTGGAAGATGGACCACAGAGGGAAGCTGACGGCAGCATTTTGATAACTGCAAAACAATAAGAAGATCCCTAAATACATAGAGGCGGCAGAATACATAATGCAATCATATAAAAGTCATGCCATGGAATAAAATATGAAATTGAAAATAACAAACTAGAGATCTATGTACCTACATAGCTAATAAAATTTTAATTGAAAAATGAAAGTAGTACTGAGATAGCGTGGTATCATTTCATATGCACACAAAGCAACACTGCATATTATTTGGAGGAATATATGTAGATATAGGGACCGCAAACCATCACATTCAGAAGTATTTACCCCTGGAGGTAGGAAGGGACGTAATTACAAATTAAAAGAAATGCATAGGGACTTCAGAAGTATTTATAATATTTTACTTGTTGAGATATTTAATGGCTGCACAGATACCCATTACACTATTCTATATTTTTATATGTCTGAAATAATTTCTTACATAGCAACTTTTAAGTGGTCCAGAACAGATAAACAGGGAGGGTGATCTTAGAAGCAACGGCTTTATTGCTAAATGAGATGACTGCCACAATGCAGGTACCACGAAGGACAACTGTGGAGCATAAGCTACCAGCAAAAATACAGAAAGCACATCAGGAAATCCACCCCTGTACCAGAGACTTAACAGACAGGATAAATGAAAGAATTTACAGATGAGAAACTAAAGAAAACCGAGTGGTTTCCAAAGGACTTCAAAATAAGTATGTTTTTTAAAATGTTCAAAAAGAGAAAGGTATCGACTGATCTTATAATGTTAGAAGTCACTGTGTAAACAGAATAAGAAAACTTGGGAATAAATGTGCACTCTGTGAGTGAAAAAGATTGCTGTCGTAATCACAAAATTCAACAGAATGAGTCAAAGAAGACCAAAGCTAGAAATCCTACACTGGAGGATGGATCTAAGGATGGAACTTGGAGGTCTGCACACATGCATGGTAAGAAGGAGTCAATGAGAGACGGAACAGACAGACGAAGAGACTTCAGTGTTAGGTGTGTAAGGTTCCAGAGGGGGTGTGGAGGCAGAGCAGTGCCATGCAAGGATGTCGATGGAGAATTTTCTAGAAAGACATGAGTTTTCAGATTAAAAGGGCACATGCTGTGTTTTCACATTGGAGGGAGGGAAGGAGAGAATGGGAGTGATGAATGAAACAGAATCTAGAAAGAAAGCGTAAAGGCCAAGTGGTAGTAAATATATTCATGTGCTTCTACACATCAGTGAGAGATGATGGTGAAAAACAGGAAGGAATATGAGTTTGGAACTAAGGCTTCGTGAGACATGAATTGCTTTCTTGCAGTGGGGAGCAGTTCAGATAGGAGTAGAATATTCAATTTGCCTTGTCTTGTTTAAGTAAATGCAGATATTGACTAGCTTTAGAATTTATTAGATACATACTAAGTTAGATACGGGTTTTACAAATTTAAGGGTGATTGCCTGAGGAATTAGAAAAGAAATTTATGCCCTGTGAACTAGTAACTTGCTCAAAAGTCATTGAGCAACTCAGGTCAACAGAAGGCAGGGAACTAAGAAGGAAGAACAGGAGCTTGGGCAGAAGAGAGGATGGGGAGAAGGAGCAAGGAGAAGAAGAAAGGCAGAGGATAGAGAAGAAGATCCATATGGGATGCTGGAAGTAACCCAAATATGCTAATGGAACAATCTATTTGTGAGACTGAGAACAATCTACTGGTGAGAGGCCCCTGTTACTCAAATACCCGCCCAGAGCTTGCTGGGAAAGTGTTTTATGGCTGTGATTAAAGCCCATCATCAGTTGATTTGAGGCAAAGGACATGCCCTGGATGGTCTCAGAGGGGCTGGGGCAGTTGGAAGGCAGGAAACCGTAATCCTGAGGGCAGAGCTGAGGTTTCCCAAGGAAGAGGGAATTTGGGCCGTGGACTGTACACGGATACCCTCAAGTGGTTTGGATAAATATCCAGAGATATGATTGCCAGACAGCTGGTTTTTCTGTTTGTTATTTTTTTTTTAATTTTTATTTTTTGTGTTTTGAGGGAACATAAAGGTTATTCTTCGAGTTGTGAGGACAAGAAAATATTTCAAAGGAAAGGTGACATCTGTGTTTGGCCTTGAAAAATGATAAGAATTTGGCTACAGACATATCAAGAAGGAAAAAAACCTACCTTCTGAATGCTGATACTAATAGCTGACAATTGTTTATAGCGTCCCGAGTGCCAGGCAGCCTGCCAAGTGTTTTACATTCTTAAATCACGTCGTCTTCACGGCACACACCTCAGCTTCCCATCTCCAAAAGGAGCTCGGAGACCTTCTGTGCCTTGCGCAGTGCATGGCATGGGACGGGCTCCTGGAAGCCCAGCCAGGAAGGCTCTGCAGCTCTGCTAGGGAGCACAAAGGCTGCGCGTCCCCGGGGGGCTCGGAGCTACTCTGGTAGCGGAGGAGACACCTAGTGGGTGGGAACCAGCTGTGCACACCTTGGAGGGCCGGGCTAACTGATGCAGACATACTCACAAACGCCCTAGAAAATGGCCAACACAGGTCCTTGGTTAGAACTGCTGTGTTGTTTTGGATTTTGTTTGAAAATTGGGGGTTGAGAAAGAGCACCCAGGTAAGAGCGAAGCACTCCAGGGTGAGAATGAGGAAGGAGGGGCAGGGCTGCTGAGGGACTACATAAGGTGGACAATTTGACATGTGGCAGCTGGCTGGAATGGATGGGGAGGCTCGTCCAGGCGGTCTTAGAAGTGAGGTCCACGGTGGAAACAGAGGAGGAACAGGAGTCCATTTCAAACGTTAAGAGACTTCAGCTCCAGGTACTTCAAAATAAGGGATACTGGGGGTGCTTGCAGGTGTCAGGTGACAATGCAGAGGACCTGAACTGCAGTGAGAACTGCAGTAGAGAAACCCTGAAGGGGTGAGTTTACTTTGAGTGAGATTTATAAAATCTTCTTCTTAAAGGAATTTCTAACCTGTACAGAGTTCTCAGGCAGGATAAACCGACCATGTATCTCGTTAGGAAATTCAGACACCACCGAACCAATATTTTCCTCTGTGTTCCGTTCTTTCCTGGCTTTACATCAAAAGTGGCATGTGGATACTTGAATTCAAGCTTAAAGGAATGGCCACAGAGGCATTTATGCTCTTACTAGAAAAAGCCATGACTGGTCCATTCTAAACTTGGCCATGGTTTCAATTTACAAACAGGAGAACAGGAGACTAATGTATTCTTCCTAGTAGTTGGTGACCTTTAAAACCACCAGCTGACCCTTTCCTGAATGAAATGTTTTGCAAATTTCTGTATTTGGCAGCCGGCTTCCCTATCTAATACTCTTAAGTAAAATCTTAGCTTTGGGGAGAGTAAACAAAAGTTTAGAAATGCTAAAAGTAATAAAAGTAACAAAAGCAATAGCAGCATTTCCTAAAATTAGTATCTTATTGGGTCCGCTTGGAAGCCTTTTAAAAATTGGTTTATCGCTAAAGTTTTGGCAGTCTTTGGAATGGGCTATCTGAGAGCTTTTCACTTTTCTGTTCCCAAACTCACTTACTTTGAAATATATGAATTAGTTATTATATTTGGAAGAAAAAAAAACAGATGATTCCCTTATGTATCAGCAACTTCCTAAATAGTAATGTTTAGCTTATTTGCTTAGAACATGCCTCTAAGTATATCCTAGAAGAGAGATTCTTAACTCTACACCCCCCCACCAAATGGCTTCATGTAGGCCCTTGAACTTAAATGCAAACTGTTGGTTGAGTATATACATTCTTCTGGAAGAAGAGAGAGCCTCCAGGGTGTTCTATTAAGACACAAACGCTGGGACCTTATCTCCTGGGATCCTTTAAGATCCAGAGTCTACAATACCACGGTGCGGCCACTCTTGTATGTTCCTGAGCAGGTTGTGCTAGACTAGAAGATGCTCGACTGACACTGAAGAGATATGTATTCTAACACTGACTTCACTCTGAATTCACATTAACTTCACTTACTCACACTCCTCGAGCTCGGTGTGCTAATCAGATGGGGTCACACTGTCTGTCCTGGCTGGTACAGCAGACCAGCTGGAGAAAGACTTCGATAAAGGAATACAGAAAAGCACCCCAAGGAAGCCAGCTATCACCCACTGCTCACTGCCTTTGCATCGTGCCCTTGGCTGCTTCCTAGTCTCCTCTGCTCCTTGAGTTCTGAATTCTCTTTTCTGCCTCGCTTTTTAGGCACTGGAGTAGAGACAGAGAAAAAGAAAGGATGCCAGATAGGTGAGGGGTCACTTTAGGAACTGGCTCCTAGACAAGAACTATTAACGCTTTGCTCCTGTAGAGCTGTTGACAGTTCAAGGCCCTTCAAAGGAACTGCCACGCTTCTTCATCCCAGCAGACCTAGGAAGAAGTCATCACACGTTTTATTTGGAAACCAAGGCCCAGAGAGATCAAGAGTTCAAGACCCCTGGGGTGGTGCTAGAGGCAGAAGCCGTGTCTTCTAACACGGTGCCAGGCCTTGGGATCTCTCGGGTGGCAGGCGTGGAACCGGTCACGATGGTGTTAGTGGATCACACCAACAGCAAGCATGCATCTGCAGAACGAAGCACCCCCTCTCCCTGTGCAGGGATCCAGCATGAACTGTCTGTCTTCCTCTGCGCCGTCTTCAGTGGGGCAATGACCTTGCCGCTGAGTCTTTCTCTGGCTGCTGACTCTGCTCACTCCCTTCAACGTGATTCATTCGGGCCCCAGTGGGCCCGTCTTGGGGAAAGGCCCATCTGGGAGTGTTCAATATACTCCCCTGTCAAGCAGGAGAAAGAGCTGCCCTTGCAGAATGAAGAAACTTCCTTGGGGCTCTGGCCGGAAGTCAATTTGCAATTCCGAGAACAGCATTTGATCTGGTCTCTGACAAGGTGCGTGCTGTGTATTACTGAACAAACGTTCCTGTGTGGCTTTCTGTTCTTGCATGTAGCAATGGATTCTCCAGGCTAGTGTGCTGCTGAGGTCTTCCCCAGGCCTTCAACGTGCAGGTCTCTCATATGCGCTGATGGAGCACCTACCGTGGGCTAAGTGTCCTGGGAGCTGGAACACAGACGGGGAAGGGCCTGCTTCAGTACCAGCAGGGAGCAGTGAGAGGGGCTGCTGGAGAAGGCTGTGCTCAGTGGGCAGTGGCTGTGGACAGAGAGGTCTAAATCGCCAGCTTCGAGATGTTAAATCTAGTGAAAAAATGATCCACATCATCTGTCTTCAGACAACAAGATACCACCATGTACCTGCTAGAATGGCCAAAGTCCACAACTCAGATGTCACCACATTCTGGTAAAGGATGTAGAACAACACAAAGTCTTCCTTATTGCTGGTGGGAATGCAAAATGGCACAGCCACTTCAGAAGACAGTTTGTCTGTTTGTTACAAAACTAAACTGTGTTCTTGCTTTGCAATTCAACATTCACAGGCCTCGGTTGGTATTTACTGAAAGGAGGTGAAGCCCAGGTCTACACAAAAGCCTGCACACGGATTTCCATGGTAGCTTTAACCATAACTGCTGAGACTTGGAAGCAACCTAGATGTCCTTTGGTAGGTAAATGGATAAAGTACAGTGCATCCAGACAGTGGAGTATTATTTAACACTAAAAAGAAATGAGCCAGTAACAAATGGGAAGACATGGAGACATCTGAAATGCATGTTTCTAAGTGAAAGGTGCCAATCTGAGGAAGTTATACTTGGTATGATTCCTCTTCTAGGAAATTCTAGAAAAGGCAGCACTATGCACACAGTAAAAAGATCTATGGGTGCAGGGGTTAGGCTCAGGGCAATAAGTAGGGCACAGAGGATTTTTAGGGCAGTTAAAGTGTTCTTATGATGTTCTAAAGATACATACACACACATCAGTCTACATTTGCCAAAGCTCGTAAAGTGTACTGCAACAAGAGGGAGCCCTATGGTGAGCTACACACTGTGAGCATGGGACTGTGGGCTCGCCCAACCATCTGAAATGGAGACCATGGGGTTCTGTGCATGTGTGGGGGTGGGGAGCATGGGGCTATTTATGTTTTGTTTGTTAAATTTTTCAGTAAACCCCAAATTTCTTTACAAAAAGGAAAGAAAGAAAGAGGAAAGAAAGAAAGAAAGAAAGAAAGAAACAAGAAAGAAAGAAATTTCAAAAGAAAGAGAGAGAAAGAAAGAAAGAAAGAAAGAGAGAAAGAGAGGAAGGAAGGAAGGAAGGAAGGAAGAAAGAAAGAAGGAAAGAAAGGAAGAAAGAAAGAAAGAAAGAAAGAAAGAAGAAAGAAAGAAAGAAAACAAGCTCCATAGAGGCAAGTGGCCTGTCTGTCTTCTTCTCTGCTAGGTGTTTAGCTTCAAGCCTAGCAGGGTGCTTAATAAATATTTAATAAATATTTCTTTATTGAATGTCTGAGTTAATGTCTGATTACAGAAGAGGCTTCCTAGAGAATGTGGGATTTGAGGAAACCCAATGATAATGATGACTACTGGCTCCCAGGCAGGGATAATTCAATAAAGCACAAAGGCATGGGAATGAATGAACTGCTTAGGGATCGTCAAATGACTCGCTGTGCCTAGAGCCTTGGTTTTTAGTAGAAAAGTGGAAGGAAATAAGGAAACACGTATTGACAGAGAAGGAACCTGAAGCTCAAGGAAGTTAGGGGACTTAACAAAATTTATACAAGATCAAATCTATGCCCTTTCTGTGTGTAGACCTTGTGCTAAGCACCCTTATTTCATTTAATCCATATGGAAAACTTTGAGACAGTTTTGTTTTCTAATCTGATAAGACAGAAATAACAGGGGTTAGGGAAGTTAAATCATGTTTCTGTGTCTTCCTGTTCAAGGTGGTAGGTAGATGAGACAGGTATAACCTCACCTATTTCCTGACCTAAGATAGAAATAATAAATAAAATATTTTTGAAAAAGAAAAAAATAACAGCAAGACTGTAAAATGGGGAGGTAAATCTTGATGGTCACTACAAGAAATTATAAGAAATGTGTGAAAGACAGCAATTGGATCCAGACTGAACAATGATGCTTTTTGAGAGCTCTTTGCAGAAGGCTGGGAGTATCACTAAGAGGTCTGTGGCCCAGGACAGGGGTGCCCTGAGCAGGACCCCAGGATGACGGGGCCAGCAGGCACCTTCTTTTCTCTTGGTGGGTAGGAAGAGGCACTGGGGGCACTGGGTCGGAGTCAGGCAGGATGAGGCACCTCAGGGCAGGTGGAGCTCTCTCCCCTCACCAGTGAGCCTTACAAGCCCTGCGCCTGGGGTGCGCACCCCTCCAGCCTCACTGCAGGGAGTCATATGGAGAAGCGAACCCCCAGGGGCAGATCGTGACTCTCTGCTTGTCCAAGCAATCTGAACACACACACAAGGCTGAGATCCAACCAGGAGTCTCAGCCCACAGATGAGCCTCCAGTTAGGAACTTTAAGAGGGAGAAAGCTACTTGCTCACAATCATCCTAACTTGTTTTTACAAATTTAATCAGCAGCAAATGCTTTGGGTCTCCAGCCTCGGTCTCAAAAGTGACTTCTTTTCCCGCTGTGCCATAAGGCATTGTTTGTTGTATTCTTTGGCCCCACATGTCAGCACCAGAGCAAACCCTAAGGCCACATGAAAAGCTGTACGACTTTGGCTTGGCTGTTGCTGCTGACCCACCAGGCCTGTAACACACAAGCAAGACAAATTCAACAAGCATCTTGTGTGGCTACACGGAATCCTGGGGTGCGGAGCAGGTGGCGTGGAGGACGGGCAGGAGCACGGCCTTGTCAGGGCTGGCCATGGTGAACCCAAAGAATGGGTGTCAACAGTGTAGAAGCAAAAGGATACTAGCAAATGGCTAGCTTGAGTGTCAGGAGTAGCTAGTCTTCAGTAAAGCCTTGACAGAACTATACTTGGGGGGGGAGAGGGGAGGAGAAAGGGCCACGTTGAGAGCATCACCAGCAGCTGAAGGTAAATTATACCTTCTGTATGAGGCACCAGCCTCTGGCTCCTGTGCTGGGTTAGACAGTTTCCCTTAAAAATTCATGTCCACACAAGATCGCTAAGATAACTGCGCTGCTAATTCTATTAGTTCATGGAGAAAGAACAGTTAGTGTTCACACCGTTGGATCCATTTTGCATGCCTATATCTGGTAATCTGAGCATCTCTTTTGAAGAGAATGATATGCAATATAGAAATCATTGTTAAATTTCTGCATTGAATTTTTGAAATCCTGAATCGCTATTGTTTTGGGGTTTTGTTGTTATTTCTTTTTGATTTTTTCTGGTTTTTTTTTCTTTCTCTTTATAATTAAAAAAAAAAAATTCATGCCTACCCCAAGCCTTCCAGAATTCATCGGAAAGTGAAGGTGGGACTCTTGAGAAGGCGCTTGTAGCAGCGTCAGGCGGAGCAGCAGCGGGACAGAAAGCTGGATGGCTCCGTTGCGAAAAGGATGTGGCTGGTATCAGATTCCTAACACTCCATGGACTAGGGTGCCCCTAACTGATTCCTGTAAACGGGGAGGTTTCAAACATCAGACACTTGTCTCCCACAGTCCTGGCAGCTAGAATCCAAAATCAAGATGTCAGCAAGGCCACGCTCCCTCTGAAGGCTCCAGGGAAGAACCCTTTCCTGTCCCTTCCAGCTCCTGCAGCGGCCAGAACCCTTGGGGTTCCTTTGTTTATCACTGTCTCGCTCCAGCCTCTGCCTGCAAAAGCACAGTTTTCTTCTTGCAGGACCGAAGTCGTCGGATTTAAGGCCTCCCCTAATCCAGTACTGCCTCGTCTTAATGGAACTAAACATGCGTGCAAGTTCCTTATTTCTGCCTGAGATCACTTTCTGATGAATTCTGTATGGCTCTAGGTAGACATGAATTTTCATAGGACGCCATCCAGCCCAGCACAAGGGGCTTAGCCTGGCACTTTGTATAGAAGGTACAATTTACAAAGCAGCTATCAAGGCCCTGCTTCTGGACACAGCCACAGATCACCCTGGGCCCCCAACGTGACGTTAACCCCTCCTGCCACCTCGGACACGCTCCCTAACAGCAGTTACGCTTGGCCCTCGCCCGGCGATCACCTGGAGATGCACAAACAAGCAGTCCTTCCCTAGCCCCCCTCCGCGTTTGTTAACTGCATGTTTGTGGGCAATAGAAGTGTTAGCCTCCTCAAACCGTTTGCTGCTGCAGACAATGCACCGCTTTGCTCTCCCGTTTCTATTTTAAAGCTGCGCACGCATCTGTAAGAAGAGGGGGGTGTTATGTAATACCTACCATTTTTGTCAAAACCTCATCTCACCCTATTGCCTGATACGGGAGGAAGTTACTGGTGTGAAATTTGCTGCTTTTTTTTTTTTTTTTTAAGGTGAAGAGTATATTCAGATGGGTTTCACACCTCACATTCGTAAGCAGGTCCATGTTTAAAAGACGATGAGTGCTGTGCTAATGAAAGACGAAATTCATATCCATCTCCCATATAGCACCGCAGAAGTGCTTGCACAGATATCACTGAAAACTCTACCTTTGCCTTTATCAGTGTTTTAAAGAGGTGCCCTAGAGGGAAATGTGCAGACTGATCAACAGAACACCTACAGGGAAGACGACAACCAGGAATATTCCCCTTATAATACTGAAGTGTTAGTACATTTGGAACGTGTCATTGGGATTCTTTGGGTTTGTAAGTTAGAGCTACAGCAGTTCCAGGGGGCTTAGAAAGGGCAAAAAAATTACTTCAGTAAAATATATTTCTTTGCTAGAGTCAGGGCCTTTTGAGAGATGAGGTGGGCCAGCCCAAAGACAGGAAGAACTAGGAGTCCAGCTGGAGCTCTGGATTGGGCAGGGCTGGCCTAGTGGGCGGGGTGGGCATGGGTGCCATAGCAGAAGGTGGGAAGCACAAACAGATAGCAGTCTGAGGCTGCTCTGAATTTGGAGGCCTGGCTTGGACAGCAGTGTCAGGAGGATGCACAGTCCTGTTAGATGAAAATCCAGAGTGAGACTTCTCTGTCCAGTTCAGAGTATCCTACAAAGTGTGGGTGGTGGGAAGCTGAGCAGTGTTCAGAAGGGGAGGAGATCCAGTATTAACTAGGTCCAGCACTGGCTCTTGGGATCCTGGTCATGGGTAAACTGCAGGCTCCAGGAGAAGTCATCCAGTCAGCTAAGTTCAGTAGACATTCCAGCCCAGGCTTTGGCAGTGGGTAGAGAACAGTCTTGAGAGCCACTTTGTAGATTGAAAAATCTGTGCAAAGGATTGGTGTCTCTCTAAAATTCGTGTCTGCTGCAACCGCAGAAAAAGATCTTGCTCAGATACAGCATTGTACATGTAATAAGCTGAGGCCATCCTAGAGTAGGGCAGGCCTTTTGGCCAAGGACTTGCGTCCCTGTAAACAGACACCCAGGGAAGAAGGGAAGAAGGCCATCCATGGGCAGAGGCAGAGACTGGAATGGGGCATCTACAAGCCAAGAAAAAACAGGAATTGCTGAGATTCACCAGAAACTAGGAAGAGGTCAGGAAACATTTTTCCCTTGAGTCTTCTGAGCCAGTGGTGCTGTAAGGAATCTTGAAGTTCTGGATACAGCACTATTTGGTGCTATTCCTTGCTAGTCTTGGGTCTGTGTCATAAACCCACTAGGTCTAGGGGCATTCTGTGCTCACAGCATGGGGAGACCTAGGAAGTTTTCTATATTTCCATAGTTAGCATTGGCATATTGTTAGGAGAACTAGGCTTAAATCTGAGAGCTCTGGACTGTTTTGCTACTTATATATATATAGCACTCACCCACTTAGCGCATGTTTATGCCACATCTCACGGGCACCAGGCCTTTAATTTGGTCCTGAGAGATAAATATTTTCATCTCAAAGGGAGGAGCCACTGACTAGCAACATATCCAGTAAATGACATTCCTGTGGAATAGCACACAGAGTGATCGAAGAGGACTATGAGCAACCTGTGTAGGTAAAACAAAGCTATCTAAGGGACTTGGGGAGGGAAAGGAAGAGTCCAAGAGTCCAAGAGTAGAAGGATGTCTGTCTTAGTTACGTTCTCATTTCTGGGCCAAAATAGTTGATATCCCCATGTTAAAAGAGGAGAGATTCATCTTAGCTCACAGGTTTGTAGAGGCTTTAGTCCATTGTCAGCTGGCTCCAAGGTAGGATGGCACAGCAGAGGGCATGGCACAGGAGAAACAGTCCATGCAGGATATCAGGAAGAGGGGAGCAAGGAACAGGGGAGGGAAGGAAATAGACCTATCAAGCCACATCCCCATGATCCATTTCCTCCAAGCAGGCTCCACCCAACAGCACACTGAGATTTCAACCCTCAGCCATCGGGTTAGTCCAAGGACAATCATGTCCCCATGATTCAATCATCTCAACAGTGCTCCACTTACAATTGAATGAGGCTTCCTGGGGACACATCTAGATAAAAACAATAACAACACCTGAGAGAAACAAGGTAGTCAGAGCAAACATGAGAAGATCCACGGGAACATTTGCACAGACCTACAACCAGGCTGTGTGCTGGAATTAAGATATGCAAAGCAGGGAGGAACGAAAACCACTGTAGAGATGGATACTAACAGGTAGACGGTGGAAATTCTGGAATACAGTTAGAGAGCTTGGACTTTATCCACTGGTACTGGGAAGGCATGGGGTTCTTTTTTGTTTTGTGTTTTGTTTTTTGAGACAGGGTCTCACTATATAGTTCAGGCTAGCCTTGAATTCACTCTGTAGGCCAGGCTGGCCTGGAACTCACAGTGATCTTCTTGCCTCAGCCTCCCAAATGCTGGGATTATAGGCATGTGCCACTATGTCCAGAAGCCATGAGGTTTTGAGCAGAGAACAATGTGGTCAGATTTGTGAAGTATGGAAGGGAACAAGGGTGGAGGCAGAGGGAGGAAGAGGAGCTTGTTGCCATGGCTGGTATCAGAGATGCTGCCCGCTGAACCAGGGCAGTGAAAGGAACAGGGATGGTGGTTTGATTTGGCTCCCTGTCACGGATCAGCCTTTGCGACTATGTCAGTGACTTCATCTTCTGAGAACCAGTTCTCTTACCGGTAGAGTGGGGAGACAATATACCAGGCCGTGGGGGGGCCCAGGGGTTCCATTAGATCCCCAGTGGACCAGAGCCTTTCAACTTCTTCAGCTGCCGCCTGGTGCAGCCGTTAGCAGGGTTTCCACAGTATTGATGGAATGATCACATGCAAAGGCGGCCGAGCTAGAGGAATGCGCAAACACTGAAGTTTCCTACACTGGTTCAGGAAGTGGAAGTGTGATTTTTCTTTTTTCTTTCTTTCTTTCTTTTTTTTTTTTTTTTTTTTTTTACCAGGGATCGAACTCACGACCTCACACTTGCCAGGCAGGCGCTTAAGCCACTGAGCTAAATCTCCAGCCCTGGAAGAATTATTTTTAAGGCCCAGGTTTTAGGCACTTTTATGCTCTTTCTAAAATATATAATTATGTTCTCTGCACACATAATTTTATCCATTATAAAAACTAAACATATCACTGTCACTTTTACTGCGGGATACTGGCAGAATTTGCTTTACCTAGCAGGTGTGTTCCTAAAATTCTGACTTGTAAATTGACTTTAAGATGAGTTAAATCGTACTTTACTCACACCAGGGGGATGAATTTCAAGGGACACTCTGATTGTAACTTCTTTAACAAAATTAATAATCATTCTTAATTTTTTGGAGAGACTAGGTATAAAATTCCACATGTGGAAGCAGGATGGTAGTGGTCTATATAAAAATATTCTTGAGTCTATTTTAATGTATAAAAATTGCAAAATATCATGTATTCAAGTGTATCAGGCCAAGTGTCTCTCTCTCAGCCTGTTGCTGTGTGGTAGAGCTTTTCAGCATCCATCCATTGTAATTGAAGACATTCTCTCACCAAACACGTCAAATTAGCATCTCTATTAATCTTCTCCATACTTGACAAAGATCTAGTCTCAACCCTTCCATTACTGACTTGAGATCAATTCCCTTTTCCAATGTGTTCTTCTACGAGACAATAAATTATAAACTTTCTATTTAGCATCAAGTCAGCATCTAATTGCATTTTGATTTGTTTCTTGATGTGGTGCTAGAGTGCTGAGAATTGGACATGGAAAGTTGGATGAGTCATATTTGCATAATTATAACTGATAATTGTAAAACATAACAGCATTAATACAACAAGTGAGCCGAAAGTGCCATGTATGAAGCATCTACTATGCTCTAGCAACAGTACTTATTATTTTATTTTTACCCCTCTTTAACCCCCAACAAATATCATTTCTCATTTTGCAGGCAGGAATTTAGAGTCACTTGCTAGGAGCTGGTCTAGCTGACGTGTGAATCCTGAACTAGTGTTACCATAAGTCAGGTCCTCTCGGAGACCTGGGTTCTTCACTTATTACAGAAGAGTTTGTTCTCTGAACCTCTGAGACCCCTTCTGCTTCCTGACATTTTCAAGGAAGTTTTAAGAAGGGCTTGAGCTACTTTTAAACAGCCTGGCATCCCACCATATTGCCCTATAGTCAATGAAATCCGGCTCAAAATCCAAGAATAGCTACACCTCTACTTCAGTCCCAAGAGCCATTTCACTTACTGAAATACCACACTACCATCCAATTACTATGTAAAACACCTTGGGATACCATTAATACAAAAGGTTATATATTCTAAAACCCAAATGTCATTTTGTATTAGACATTTTCTTAAGGGCTACTTATCTCAGAATGAATTCCAAGAATGAGTGCTTAATAATTATTTTGCATTTAAACAACCTACTTATGAATTCCAGGGATACACTGTGTCACAGCAAGGCTGCAGCAGGATACGGCAATTACTCAGAATGCTGGTGGGTGAACTGCTGCAGTACTGCAGTCTGACAAAACGACACATTTGTCTTAGAGCACTCATAGGTCACCAAGCAAAATTCTTTCTCTCTCTGCCTCCAGCTTCATCCCAGAAAACAGGGCTCCACTTCCTAACCCACTGAGAAGTGATACAAAATCCACCAGGAAGGGTATTTTAGAAGCTAAGGTATTTTTTTACACGGATTCCTCATGAATTTGACTTGAAAGCCCACTGAGCCACAAGAATTTGGAGTTTAAACCTATGCAGAGTTACAAAATTTGTCTTTAAAATAATAGACCACAATTTGGGAGAAGAGAGGGTTTGAATTAAAATGTTTGCATTTATTACTGAGCAAATTTATGTGGCTATGTGTGTAAATGAATGTGTGTGTGTGTGTGTGTGCGTGTGTAGGGTCAGGGTGGGAAAAATATCCAGTTAACCTCTTATGAACCCACATAACTAAGCTTCACACAGATTTAATAAGTAACCACTTGGTGATCAACATTTAACAGTCTCATTAAATCATAATTTAAAAGATGGCTTTTTTGAGTCCCAAACAAATAAAACTGTTAAATTCTAATAAGGATTTTTGGAACAGCTGTTTTGTGCTACAGAATGTGTAATGACCTTGTAATTGTATTAGACGTGGCATGGAAATGTTTATGTTTCTCTTCTAATCTGAAATGTGCTCAATAACAAGCCAAAGCACAGGGACTCATGAATTCCGAAGGCTCAGGCTGCATTTCCAGAGTTTGGGCCCCTGGACCCCTCCGTGAAAGTCCTAGGGAGATGGTGGGCAGGGCTCGGATCAGCCGGAAGCACCTTCAAAAACCTGCTCTGATCACAGGCTTGCAGGCTGGGAGGGCCTCAAAGTCCTCAATGTTAAACTCTCTCCCGAAATTTCCTTTATCAAGGGAGTTGCACAGCTGCGCCTTGCTCCCCAGATCTGCCACCCAGCGCTGAGCCAGGCCCCAGAGGGTGACCTGCCTGTGTGAGCTCCATGCACTGGCTGCGGGGCTTAGGCCTTTCACTGTGGCCCGTGGGAGCCCGGCAGGAGGGAGAAAGCTGAAGCTCAGCAGATACTTCCGGTTCCGGTTCCGTGGTCGGGGTTAGCATGCCTTATGTTCATCCTTCTAGGGAAGGCCTCCCCTCCTGCTGGGAAGCCCTGCCCAGAAGCTCTTTGCCTAAGGAATGTGGCAACTGCTACCTTCTCTGGCTCCTTCCAACCTAAGAGTGGTAGGAGATTCTAGCTATTAGCAGCTGCAGGGTGCTTCTTATAGGGATATGCTGGTAAACCACTTCTCAAAAAATAAAAAGTAAAGCAAGGCTAGACATGTACTATCTGCAGATACCTGTTGATTTTTAAGCTGCCCCCAGCACGGCTAACTTCAAACTCCCCATGTGATGTCTTCCAGACAGACCTGGGGAGGGCTTTCCACCACTGACCATCCCAGGCTCCGCAGCCCGCCACGCCTCTGGGAATCTTCTCAACGCACCTGCGCAGGTCTGCGCTGACTGCCCACTCTGCCCCCGCCACCTGTTTCCTCCAGGATCCCCAGTACCTGGCCTTTTGCTGAAAGGGTGGGCCTGCTTGCTTCTCCACTTGCAGCGACGCAGAGACAACTGTAAAGCAGTGCTGCTCCTCCTGGGCCAATTGAGGCTGCTAGAAGTTCTTCTGTGATTAACAGGAGGGCGCTCTCCACTGCAGCCTCCTCTGGGGTCTAAGGCGGCCCCAGACTCTTCCTGAAAGTGCAAATGTTTCAGCCTGTCTCTCTCCCATTGGGGGTTTGCTTAGAAGGGACCCAGGGCACTATAAGGGGATCGCCACTATCAGGGAGCCTAACGACAGGCCCAGCTGCCCTGAGAAGTCTCTCCTGCCCGAGTCCCCTCTCAGTGACCGCTCCCAGCTCTGCTGCAGCATTCACGCTGGTGGACTCCGTGTCAGGAGGGGCTGTGCTCTCTTGGAGGAGGTCTGCTCTGAGCTGCCCTTCCTCCCTCCCCAGTCTGTCCACATCAAGTGAGTGTTTGCAGCTAATCTACCCCAACAAGAGGACTCCATGGCTTATCAGGCAAAGTATGATGCCCTGGGATGGCTCAGCCAACAGAGATCAAAAACACTTATTTCCCTCCCTAGGGGGTGATACTGCCCGAATTATCACCATTACTGTGTCAGGTGCAATCCACAAATAGTGACTTTCTACAACCTTGTTTCAGTCACGGTCCCTGCCAGAAAGCATATTCAGGATTGCTTGTGTGACCCAAGAGTCTGATAAGGGAGCTATTTATTCATGTAAACGTGTCATTAGGACTCAGACACCGACTGATGGGAGCAGTGCAGCACGCACAGACCAGCAACACGGTGGGGGGGCATTACTCTCCTGCTCAGTGATGGGAACAGTGAGGTAACAGCAGCATCCCCAGAACCTCCAAGTTTGAGCTATGGTCCTGATGGGAAGCAGCTAGGGCACTTATAGGGGGCTCCGCCCACTTCTGAAATTGTGTGAGATGGAGTGAGTGGCAGCAACAACACCCCAAGCCCTCCCTCCACCTGTTAGCCATGCTCCAGTGGAAGTCAAAGGGCTAGGGGGACCAAGGGTACAGCCCGCACCACAGCCACCTCGGTACGGCAGGGGCAGGTGTGGACGTGAGCAGGGACTGCTCCATGGACAGCACCCGCCTCAGGAATTGAAGCAGCTGGACCCGGAGCCAGGGAAAGCAGTGGCCCAGCGCATGCATTCCTACAGGTTCGCCAGAGAGGCCAGCAGGGAGGAAAGCACCTCTGCCTCCTCCCTGTTTCTCCTTTCCCAAGCCTCAGAGATGCTAGCAGCATGGAAATCAGGACACAAGTTAACCTTTCAAAGGTAAACGGAGCTCCATCCGGAGACAGCTCTCCGAGACCTTACGCTGATGAAATCACTTGGCCTGTGGGCCCCGCCACCTGCTCATCTCTGGACGCCACGCCTGCGTGCTGTCTCGCCTGGCGGCCCCGTGGGGTCCCGTGAGCAGCCACTCTGCCTACCTGCATCTTCTGCTTCACTGTGCGTCCGCCTTTCTGGTCTCCCTCGGGGGACGTCTGGGTCCCGTCCCTAAGCATAACTCTCTTTCCTGAGCCTGTCTGAGGCACTGCTGTCTAAGAGAAGGCAATTCCTGGAGAAGTCCTTGTCTTCTTACACATACGGGGACATACAAAGGGACAGTTTTAGAGGAGTTTTAGGCCCATGTCCCCAAAGGAAAATGCTCTATATTTAAAATCTTCCCATATTGCTGAGAGCAAATATCAACCCTTCAGACAGACTCAATTCATCTACAAAGGTAGCAAAAAGCTGCACACACACTGACTGTATTATTTTAACTTCTCGAAACATCTTCCTGAAGTGGCAATGGAGCCTTCCATCTTTTCTAAGAAAGGTCCCCTAGAAAACTTCCTGGGAACTTTTAACAGAACCACTGCCATAAGCAAGCTCTATCGTGTTCTTTAATATCCTGTATGAAACAACTAGAAGATACATTTTCCCTCAGAATGTAGAACAAAAAAGTTGCCTTTTCGTGATCATGCATCATTCTTCCCTTTATGAAAGGTATCTATCTCCTCTTTTCACCTTGACTGTGGGAAATTCCAAGCTGATTTATTTCTGGATCTGCTGCAGCAACTCTCTCTACCTGAGGCCTTCTGGTACAATCTTCTAACCTGAACTGTCACATCGTAATTGTGTCATTGATTCTTTTCAGGTTTCTTATTTGGGGGGATACCGGGGATCGAATTCATGACCTTGTGCTTGCCAGGGAGGTGCTTGGGCCGCTGAGCTAAATCCTTGACACTGACTCTTTTCATAAGCTAACTATATTAATAATTAGCTCTGTGTCCAGTAAGTTAAAGTGATTTTTTTGGTCACTACAACACTTCGAGGCCTGCTATATGACTACTCTTTAGGTGTTTTCAAATGACACACAGAAAGGCGAACTCATTTGGCCCAAGTCACCGCCCTTGCAAAGAGTGGTGTCTACAGACAGCATAGAAAGTAGAAAAAAATGACCTCTGGAGTCCATTCATTTTATATCCTGGTTCATTCCAAGCTCACTTGACCTTGGGCAAACCCCCTCTGCTCTACTGCAGACTTCCTGGCGCTAAAGTAGAAGTCATACTTGTACCTACTTCATGGGCCTCTGAATAGTAAAACTGAGATGATCACGAAAATGCTCAGCATAACAAGACCTGACACTTGGTAGGAACCCAGTAAGTGTTAATTATCATTAGGAGTAATGCCCAGTGTTAGACTTTAGATTTTAGAAAGCTACCATTCTCTCTATATCATGCTGCCTTTCAGGTTATAAAAGTATCATAACCACATTGCATCTGAAACATGTCTTTCTTTCTGAATGTGTATTTTTCTCCCCAGCCCCCACATCAACTTGCCACCTAGCAGACTCTTGGGTTATACAATATAATTAGAAAAGGCTGCTGGCCAGGAGTGGGTTTTGGTCACATACAGATGCCGCCAAAGAATGGCCTGCATCAGCACCCAGGAGAGCGCTCCATCTTCTTTGACAGCTCCCGACAGGTGCTCCTGCCTCACACCACACACCCTCCCTCCCGGGCTGATGCCCTCAGCCCTCTGGCAGCTGCTGTGCCCTGTGCCTCATGCCAGGGTTTGCAACTTCCTGGAAGACACCCCAGGTCAGGGCTCGCAAATAAAGAAACAGGCTATTTGGCCAGGCCATTCCCTTCCCGGGGGCTATTTCCTTGTTTATAAGTAAAAGAATGCATGGTGGTGAAAATATGCACCATGATTTCCAAATGCCACCCTCTACAAATCAGCGTGACTCCTCCTGGAGAAAACTGGCTGAAAGTCTCCCAGACTGAGCTACCTCCTCCACCTTCGGGCATGTCCGGCTGTCCCACAGTATTCTAGGGAAGGTCACTAGGTTACCTGGAAAGACTAAGCAAATCCAAGGAGCCACTGGTCAGATTAACACTGCTGTCCACTGCTGACTCTAGGCAAAGGGCAATTACGGGACAAGGCATGTATTTGTTTGAAAGTGAGGGATGGGGAAGAAAATTAAAATAATCATAACGTGAAAGGTTGCATTTTCCAGAGCATTGCCTCATACATTGTCTTTCATTCCTATGACAAACTCTAAGTAGATGCTCTAACATCTTCAGTTACCAGAGCTCTACATGAGCTGCCTAGGATCACAGAGATAATCCTCTGCAGAGATAAGACCTCCACTCAGAGGTCAAACTCTGGGATGCTACCAGTGCCTCCAATAGCTCAGCCGCTAATTCAGTTTTCCTGAGCTGCTTGCCTCATTTTCTAGGACAGTCTACAGGTGTGACAATCACAAAGTTCGGAGTAGCTAACCACATTCAGTGGCAGAAACCATGGAGGTGGCCTGGAGGCAGGACCCCGTCACAACCACCTGGTTCCACCTGCAGCGCTGTGGCCTAGACTTTCACAGGGGCTACAGTTACACTTTCTGGGGTTCTACCCACGAGACCGCATCAGGTGCTCTGAGGTTTGGGGTTGTGTCTTACTTCACAGTGACTAAATTCTGTATCTCTGCAGGTTTTGCCACTCAGGCACCTGAAACTGGCCAGTAGCATGTTTCTTGCCAGCAGTGAGTCATCAGCCCATCAACCTTGAAGTACCGTGAAGACTTTCCCAAGAGGCTCCCTAGTGTAACTCCACGGTCTTCAGGATTGTAGCACGCACCAGAATTATCTAAAGTCCTGTTACAGCATTGACACGAGGCTCTACCCTGAGGTCCTGTCTCAGTAGGTGGGCATGAGGACAGGGAGTCTGCATCCTAACAAGCCCCTAGAGGATGCTAAACGTTGCTGGCTGGGGACACAACTCTCTGCGAACACTCTGAGAACCAGTAACATGGAAGTGAAGCCAGAGAGCTCCAGCGTTGCTAAGATTCTGGGGTAACCTTGCCTTAGCTTCTTGGGCCAATTACTAGACTTGCTCTGTCCAGGTCTCCCTTCTTCTCTCTGCTTCCTGGTCACTGTGGCATGTACCGCCCTCCTCTGTTAGGCCCCTCCGCCATGCAGCCACTGCCTTGGAGCCAGCTGACCAAGGATTATAAATGCAGGCCAAAGTAAACCTCTCCTCCATTAAGCTAGGTGTCAGATACTATGCCTCAGTGATGACAAAGTAAGTCAGGGCAAGGGTGCATTCCTGCACTGCGGACTAGATCTACTGAGACCCCAGCCTCCTCCTGGCAGCTCCCAACTCCCATTTCTCCCACATTTGAGGAGGCAGTCAGTGATTGCCTCCTGGCCTCTACTTCCCACACCACCCTGATCTTTGTGAAACAGGGACCTTGAGTTCGTCGCACACTCTACCATCTTTTGTGACTTGAGCTTGGCTTTGGGCTCTCAGCTTGTGTCACCAGCACCTTCCTCTCCCCATTTCCCACTGTTGATCTCTTAAAGAGAGAAGAAAATCGCTCATGTATGGCTGTCCTCTCAGGGGAGCAATGTTTAGGAAGGCAGCACCCAGGCCTCCTGGGAAAGTTCCAAGCTTGCCAGCCTCTCCTGCAGGTCTGAGCGCGCTTGCTGTGGACCCTGCTGCCCAAGGATGAGCGGGGTCCTTGCCCTCTGCTCAGCCCCACTGGGCATACAGGTATCAGCAGGCACCGTGGAATGAGCCATGAGGCACTGTGGGTCCCAGGCGGGCCCTGCCACAGCACGGAGCTCCCTGGCTCCTGCTTTCCCCACTTAACCCAGAGTTCCTGGGTGCCCTACAGCAGAGGGTGCTGGCTCTTTTCTCCGGCGCCTCAGCCTCTCTTGAGGAGACAAGGGCAAGTAAGCGTGGAGGCCCAGTCCTGTGATCCCAGCACTCCAGAGACTGAGGCAGGAGGGTCTTGAGTTGGAGCTCAGCCTGGCCAATTTACAGACTTAGCAAGTCCCTGTCTCAACATTAACAAGTTTAAAAAGGGCTAGGGGCACAACTCAACAAAGGCCCTGAGTTCCACCCTCAGTATTTAGTTCAGGTCAAAAAAATGAACAAAAAGATGACCCTCTCTTATTTCTCCAACCATGTATTCCCTCTGCATAGTGGCTTTTCCATCCTATCACCTATTTCTAATGGAAAGCTCTGCTTCCAGTACCCCTGATCTCCTCCTCTCTGCCGCATGACCACATCTTCTCCACTTCAACTTAAAGTTAGTTTCTGCAAAAGCAAGACCTATGGAACCCCCAGTCCCCATGCCGTTCAGAAGTGAGGTGTGGCCACCAGTCATGCTTGTCACCTGCCTGTCATGCTGTTTTGCCAAACTCCAGTTTTCAAACCACACTCGAGTTCTCTACATCTCTTAGTTTGTAGCGCCCGTCTTTTGCAGCCCAAATGAAGGCGCAGGCTTCTCCCTCAGAGAGCACACTGGGATCAAGCCCGGAAACTGCGCCTCCAAGCACTCACGTGCACACGTGGCCCCGGGGGTTGAATGTGGTTCTGACCACGGGGCCAGGTTTGACACCCATGGTTGGGTCCAGTAACCCCCAATAGCCATCTTCCCCTTACTAGTGTTTAGAAAAGCTTAGGTCCAGCTCTGAGTCCAGATGTACTGTGCTGCACGTCAGGACGTTAGGAAAGATCCTGGCACCCCTCTAAGCCTCTCCTTGTCAGAAAGGGACGGGGACATGGGGCTTTTGTAACATGTGCTTCAGAAAGGAAGGAGTGAATTAATGTTTGTGCAAAGCTTTGTGCAAATACTGGGCACTATCCTACACACCCTTCTCTTATTTCTAAGGGTGCCTGACTCCTTCCTCTGAGGTTTCTTCTCCAGCCAGGACGGGGACACGCTTTTACCCCTTTTGCTCTGAGTGACTCGTTGCCCTGTTTCAGTGGAGGGAAACATATCCAAGTTAGTGTCATGTTAATCACAGGCCAACTGGGAGTAGGCTATTTACACTTGTGTCATTTCCTCCAAGATTCGATTACTGTAATTGCCTATTGACTATGTGCTCGGCCAGCCTCCATGCCAGCCCAGCTGTCAGGGTCGGAGTGGTGGGCAACACACGTCACAGGGACAGTGGAAGCCAACTAGCCCCCCCCCCCCGCACACACTGTGGCAGGACGCTGATTCTCAGATCCCTCCTTCTCTCTTTCCTTTATTGTTAGATTCTTTGACCTCTCACAATGAGTCACTGGCCAGGGTATCTGCCTGGGCTCTAACCAGGGATGTTTGTGGTCAGATCCTGCCCAATTCAATTGTCTAAGGTTATCCACAGTCCTGCTTAAAGATATTTACTTTCATTTGGAATTGTCTGATGCTCTCACTGTATTGTATTTTTTTTTTCAGATTTCAGCTTTCTACTTATCTCATGCTGCTTTAAATTGATCTTTATGAATCATTTGGCCTCTCCACTGATTTTCCCATTTTCTTTCATTAGTGTTTTCCTGAGGTGGGGGAGGGGGACGGTGGCCACCGACTGCTTCCTCAGTTACCGAAGTCACAGGCAATGGGACTTCACCCTCACGGAGGAGCAGGACGCAGGTTCCATTTGCTTCGATATACAAATTGATTTGAGAGAGGACCCAGCAGTGAGCTTCCTTCCTGCCATTTTAGGCAGGAGAGCACCGTGTGGCATTCCTGCTGAGACCTCAGCCTGAATGCTGCCCAAGTTGGCCCATCACTCAGTTATCTTCCAGACCTGAATGCAGCCTAAATCGCTGCCATCCGCGCTGATTGCCCTGGACAAATCTTTTCAGTCATCTCGTTCTCAAATGAAAAGCACTTCACTTCTTCCCTGCTCATTTGATGGAGGATAATGAGCTGCTGTTTCTACAAGATTACTTACATGACGAGACAGGAGGGCTGCATGGGAAAGACCCCGGCGGGACCCCAGGCGGCTCTGGCCGAGCGCTGCTAGAGGATGGAGCGAGGGCTTCCACAGAGAGAGTGGTCAGCGTGTTCTTTCTCCCTTCTGGCCCCAGCAAATTAATACAGCTCTCTGTACCTGTAAACGACTCAACTCGTCCTGCTCCTCTGGGGTTTGGAGCAGTGGTTTTCTTCCTGTACAACCATCAGTATCCCTGGAGGTCAGGTTAGAGTGAAGAACCCTGGGCCCATCCCAGACTCGATAATCAACAAGACTGAGTCACAGCCTGATGTCTGCACTCCTCACAGTTCCCCAGGCGAAGCTGCTGCCCCAGTGTAGACACGGCACCTTGAGAACCGCTGGCGGATGCCAGGCCAGCAGGGAATGGCACAGACGCCTTCGGCCGTTTGCCTGCTTCCTCCTGTTTCAACCCTATTTCCACTGCTACCATGTACCCGCCACCCACTCCATTTCTCACTGAGCAAAGCAAACTCACCCAGCCACTGCATGCCTGGGATATCAACTTCCTTGCAGTTGTTGAAAGTAGTAAAGTGACCTACTCCCTCGTTTCTGTTATGGAAAGCAGCAGATCCCGAAAAGCAGTAGATATATGTCATCAATGGGAAAATTCCTCCTGTAAGAAGCTGCCCACTCAGTGTCATGAGGACAATGGCCGTCCAGGGCAGGGGTGGGGAACACAGGAGGAGGCTGGGCAGTTTTCAGGGTGGGGGTGGGGGAGAAAGAGCCCAGCACTGGCCCTACAGGGTGTGAATTCTGTGGTCCTGAGCAAGTCATGAATGGCCGTGCACCTTAGCCTCCATCTCTTCATCTGTAAAATGGACCAGCTTACATCTCAGCTCTTCTAGCCTTAAAATCCTATGAACATTCTTCAGATCACAATAGCAACTTTTATTAAAAGATCCTCAGGGCTGGGGATTTAGCTCAGTGGCTTAAGTGCCTGCCTGGCAAGCGCAAGGTTGTGAGTTCGATCCCCAGTACAAAAAAAAAAAAAAAAAATCCCCAAACAACGCCTTCCCAGGAACCCTTAGGTTGACATCCTTAGATCTGGGTTGATTCTCCAGCGTGAATAAGGCCCCCTTTCTGGGGGAAGAGAGTGCAGAGTAGGGTCAGCTCCTAGGGAGACTGCTCTGTTAGAACAGGCAGACACGAGTATAGACGTGGCATGGCTTAGATCTAAAACTGTCCCCCTGAAGCCTCGTGTGTCCCGCAGCAGTGCTCTCGGAAGTATCTGAACCATGATGATGCTGTCTGTGCTCATTACTGGATTAATTCACTGAATGTGTTGTTTGGAGTTGGCCTACCTGGAGGAGTCGGGTCCCAGGGAACATAGCCTAGAAGGGTGTGTTCTTGTCCCTAGGTCCTCCCTGACCCTCCCTTCTCTCATTTTCCTGATCACCACAGGGCACGCAGCTTTCCTCCGCCGTGCCTTTCTCCACACCACTTCTTCCTCGGAGGCAGCCAACTAGGAGCCTACTGAGGCCATAAGCCACAACCAACTTTTCTTCCTTTAAATTGTGACTGTTGGGTGTTTTGTCCCAGTGACGGGAAAGCGAATAATACATAAAGCGAGTTTACATCCATCCCAGGCCCACATCAGACGCAGTTTTCCCAAGGTCAACAACTTCAGTGAATGTTCTTATGTTTTGTTTTGTTTTGGGTCGGGGGGTCGGGGAGGAGCCTCCATATATGGTCACAAAGTCCAAGATTTTGGAAGCTTCTCCTAATTCGGGGCTTCAGTAAGTGATAGGTTGCTGCTTACATCAAAATAAGACCCCCTGCCTGCCCCAGCTATCTGTTCAGCATCCACACAGCATTCTCCTCCCTTCCCGCACAAGCAGCATCTCCCAGCTCTACCTGCCTCCTCTTCCAGACGTGCTCTTCCTTCTCGGGTCCTTGGGCTCTTAACAGAATCCTGTTAGCTAAGCTTGAAAACACACGTTCATCTTTGACTCCTACTTCTCTCTCTCTCTCTCTCTCTCTCTTTTTTTTTGACATGTTTTATGAATCCATGTCCGCAGTACATAATGTTCACATTGCTTGTGCGGAGCCGGTGCATGGACACATCTTAATTCCTCTTTTCACCCCCTTTCCTCCCCTTCCCTCCATCTCTGGATCCCTTTCCTATTTGAGAAACATTTATCTCCCTACTTCCTGTTACCCACCTTTTATTTATTTACCCTTTATATATATTTTGAGTTTTTCAAAATAGAAACTGTGTGATACAGTATTAGCTTGTGTATCAGATTTCTTTTACTTAGCATTATATTCGACTGTTTCTGGGTAATTTCTCCCCTTCCTGCTTTCATTACATGGCCTTTCATTACACGTCTTGCCTGCAACTGTGTAGCTGGCCTTATTTTAACACTCTCCCCTTAACTGTCTGCCCTCCAGAAGCCAACGCTGAGATGAGGATTTATGAACGAGCAACACAGAACAGTCTCCTTTTATCTGTGGTTTTGTTTCTGTGGTTTCAGACACCCAGAGTCCATCACAGTCTGGAGGTATTCAATGAAAAATTCCAGCAATAATTCAGAAATTTTAAATCTCGCACCATTCCAAAGGTTACTGCACCCAAGTGTTCTGTTAGGGAGACAGTTGATCTGATAACTGGGAGGGCTGCTAAGTGCTTAAGGGGTGAGTAACATGTGTAGTGTGGACATGACAGACGAGGGACGATTCATGCCTCGGGCAGAATGGAGTGAATGGCGAAAGTGCTACACTACTCAGAAGAGGCTTTCCAAAGGTGGAGAAAATCAGTATCATCTAAGGCTACCTCCCAACGGTTGCATCATTCACCTCTCAGCTCCTCATGCACTGCAGGACTCTAGCATCCTGCATCATCACGAGGGGGAGCCAACTTTATAGAACTTTCATCAGAGCAATTATGACTCGTTGTTAATTTCTCACTGTGCCTAATTTACAAATTAAACTTCACCATAGGTATGAGTGCAGAGGGAAAACACAGTATATGTGAGGTTCCCTACTATCCAAGATTTCCTGGGGACATGTCCTCTGCAGATAAGGGGGGCCCTGTGCTAGGGGAATGGGCAAAGGGAGTGCAAGAAACAAGACTTGCAAGGAACAGAAGCGACAAGGAAATGAGTGTTTGCAGAGAATCCCAGCATCAACCAGGTTCCATGGAGCCTCAGAGTCCATGCCAGCTGGAGGTGGGAGACCAGGCCTTTCCTCTATGTGCACTGTCAGTCACTGGCTAAGGGCCCCTCCAAGGGATGCCAACTCCCAACATTCTCAGCACCCTGGTTGTTTTGTCAAAGTGCCTCCTGTTAGGCATCACAATCCCTGCTTTGAAATTATACTACAAAGCTACTGTAATAAAATCAACATGGTACTGGAATAAAAACAGACCTGAAGATCCATGGAATAGATTGGAAGATACAACCACAACCACAAACTCACTCAACCACCTTATCTTTGATAAAGGGGCCAAATATGCTCGCTGGAAGAACGACAGTCTCTTTAACAAATGGTGCTGGAAAAACTGGCTATCTATATGCAGAAGACTAAAACTAGACCCATGCCTATCACCATGTACTAAACTAAAATCTAAATGGATCAAAGATCTAAATATAAAAACAGAAACACTAAATCTGTTGGAAGACAAAGTAGGTAAAAACCTTGAAGACATAGGGGTAGGTAGAGAATTCATGAAGAAGAATCAAACCACACAAGAAATACTTCCCAGAATCAATAACAGGTACCATATCTTATTAAAGAGTTTCTGCATATCAAAAGAGGTTTCCAGCAGAGTGAAAAGAAAACCCATAAATTGGGAAAAAATCTTAATAGACTGTCCCTCAGACAAAGGACTTCTGTCTAGAACTTATAAAGAATTTTAAAAAATCAGACCCTTGAAATTCAAAGACCCAATCCAAAAATGGGCATCTGAAATGAATACACAGTTCTCAGATGAAGAAATATGAATGGCAAATAAATACATGAAAAAATGTTCATCATCATTAGTCATGAGAATGTGCAAATTAAAACCACACTGAGATTCCATCTCACCCCAGAAAGAATGGCCAAGATAAAAAAAAACTACCAACAACAAATGCTGGAGAGGCTGTGGGAAAAAAGAAACTCTTCTGCACTATTGGTTGGAGTGTAGACTGGTGCAACCACTGTGGAGGTCAGTCTGGAGATTCCTCAAAAAGCTGGGTTTGGAAGTCCTATTTGACCCAGCTATTCCACTTCTAGGCATATTCCCAGAAGAACTGAAAACAGCATACCACAGTGATAAATGTGCACCCATGTTTATAGTAGCACAATTTGTAATAGCCAAATCCTGGAAACAACCCAAGTGCCCATCAACTGAGGAATGGATAAAAAAGTTGTGGCATTTTTATACAATGGAGTACTACTCAGCTATCAAGAATGATCACATTGAGATATTTATAAATAAATGGACATAACTTGAGACCATACTCATAAGCCAAATAAACCAAACTCACATGTGTAAATACCGTATAGTCTCCCTAGTATTAGAGTTGTTAAGAGTATATAAGATTTTATGGTAATCATGATTCCCCTTTCATTGCTTTGAAGCCTTTCAATGTTTTCATTCATCAGTTGGAATGGTTTTATTCTGTTTTATTTGACTTTATTATGTGTGATTTGACTTTATTATGTGTGATGCTTTATTATGTGTGTGCAGCTGTTTTGAAGAAAACAAAACATTATGGCAGCCATTGCTGATTTAATATTGTCTTGCTGAGAAGTCCTACCATGCTTCTACTTTGCTATTACCATTGGTTCTATCATGTTGTGCCTTATTGGGATTTTAATATATGTGATAGTATAAACAATTTTTTTATTGAAAATGAAATATTATAGTAGCCATTGATCATTCCCTGTTATTCGGTTCAGAATGCCCTGTAATTCTTTCATTCTTTTGAATGGTTTTATACTATTTTGTTATGTTTGATATTATTGTATTTGAAACTATGCTCAACTATAGCAGAGAAAGAAATATTTTGATAGCTGCTTTTAATGTCCGGTTGTCTTATTGTAAAGTGCTGTGTTGCTTATGTTGTTCTGTTCTGATCTGCTTTGTTCTGCCCTCTTTTGTTTTACTCTGTTTAAAATAAAATAATAAAAAAAGAAATACAAAGTGCCTCCTCTTGCCCAAAGGCGGGAGCCCAAATAAAGTCGTGGTTGTGGGCTCTTAGAAGTGAAGCATACCAAATCTAGGGAGTGAAGGGAGGGGGTGTGCAGAGAAATAGCAGACAGGTTCTGAGGAGATCCGGGCATTAGAAAAAGTGCTGACATTGTCTACTGCACTCACCCCACAGCGTGGCCGGCTCAGCTCTGCCTTAGTACTGCCTAGCAACCGCTCACGCCTCCCGAAACTCTCTAAGCTGCTCCAATGTACAAACTGCTAGTAGTTTAGCACCAATGACTTCTTTTTCTTCACAAATTTTACATTTCTGTCTGATTGTTTAGTATTTTACTTACATATGGAAACAGTCCAGCCTCTGTATCTTCGCCCACTCTATTCTCTCGCTGCCTGGAATGGCCTTTAATCCACATCTGAAAAGCTTACTCACCCTCCAAAGACCAAGACGACTTCTTTTTTTTTAAAATTTTATTTAAAGAGAAAAAAAAGCAATACACAAAAAAGGGTAGAAACAATGCAGAACCTCAAAAAAAAAACCATAAAGAAATAACTAGTTGACAAACCACGTACTGTACTCCTAGAAATAGCTGTTCATGTTACAAAATTAAGGCATACACAGTGAACACACAGTGAGGCTGCAAACAGTTCTGTTCAACGATCCAACAAAAACCTAGTAATATGGTTATCAATCCCACACACTTAAACATACATGCATATATCCTTTAATGCATTTTCTTTTCCTCTTTTTGCTTTTTAAGTACATTATCTGTTTAGTTATATTATGTTTCAGCTTTCTCAGTACCTTATTGATCTGTTTTGTTGTTGTTACTTCCTTTTTAATCACCTTATATAATTCTGTTGTTTTGTTTTTGAGTTTCTCGTCATTCATATCACATGGATCAGCTTTGGTGGAGTTGGGGGTTTTGGGAGGTATTTTGTTACCTTATTTTCTCATGTTCTCTTGTTTTATTTTTATTTAATTTTTATTAACTTGGAGGTAGTAATATACAACAAAACAGGATGGAATAAAGCCAATTGAGACAGTGCGGTGAAATTGGCACAGAGCATCACAGCAGGTCACCAGGACAGCAGTAACAGGCAACATTGTATATCTCGTTGTCTTCACAATAGTTGTTCTTCTACTAGGTACAGCAAAATCAAAAGAAATACACAACATTATAGAATACATCAACACAGAGTATTGAATAGAGCAACATGGTTAATCAGGACAAAACAAAACAGCGATAAAAATATCTGCCTTCAGAGATAGTAGAAGGAAACTCCCCCCACTTGCTGTACCAAATATGGTCACCTCCTAAGAGATACCCAGATCCCTGGATCCCAATTGTTAAAGGCGGGGGGAGATGTGGTATGTTTGATTCTACGCCCGCGCCCCAGTAGGCAGCAGGCTGGTTACTGGTTGGCTCAGCGCCCTAAGTTCCAACATGGCGCGGATCTCAGGAAACGCTGTTACTTCCTGTTTCCCTACCCTGGGTGGCCGCAGCTTGCCAGACCACAGTCACTTACCAGGGCGGAAGGCTGGTTGCTAGTTGGCTCAGCACCCTAAGTTCCATCATGGCGCAGATCTCAGGAAACGCTGTTGCTTATTTCCCTACCCTGGGGTGGCCGTGGCTTGCCAGACCACAGTCACTTACCAGGGCGGCAGGCTGGTTGCTGGTTGGCTCAGCGCCCTAAGTTCCAACATGGGCCCAAGAAGACTTCTGATCACCCCCAGAAAATGAGGCTTTCCCTTTTTGGAGTTATCATCAGTATGTCCTTTACACATGCATTAACAGCATTGTCGTCTCTATTTCTGAAGCATGGCAAATATTCCCATCTCATCTTTCCTTGCATCTTTCTGATACCAACTATAGTGCCCAGTGCTGGGGACATAAATGATGCTGTCAATGCCTGCTGAGTAAGTGGTCCTACCATATGACACCTTGCTGTGACAGATCTGGTGAGGTAGCAGAAAACGCTGCATAACCACAATCTAACACAATGCTTTCTTTCAAGGAAGTAATAGAAATAGCTTGAGAAAACCACTTCATTTGTGTAGCGTATCCAACACTCAAGGGTATTTTTTTCCTTTTTGGTATCAGGGATCGCACTCACAGCCTCGCACTTGCCAGACAGGCGCTGTGCCACTGAGCTGTATCCTTGGCCCCTACTTGAGGGTATTTTATGATCTTAAATGTGAAAGGTGCTCCAATCAGAAATAGTGTTAAAATGGCATTTAAAGACTTGGACTCTTGGACTAACACTGCCATTTTGTAGAAAGCTGCCTAACTATTTGGGGTTCCTCTTTCTCATAAATTAGTGCTAGGGTAGAGCAAGATGAGGACTTCCTGTCTTTACGATTTCACCAGGACCTTTTAAATGTTAGCCACGATGTTCAGCACTGGAGGGAAGACAAACTGCACAGTTTCTTGACCACAAAAGCTTTGTAAGGTGCCTGGGTCCCTCTACTCCCAATGAATATCACAAGCTACCATGAAAGAGAACCCACTCTAATGTTGTTTTCCTTCTTGTGTCTTTTGCTCCTTAGCCCTAAGTGAGTGTTCGATAGAAAAGCATTGAAGATGTCTCCTTCTTTGTCTTAGATTACACATCTGTAATCACTTGGAGACTTCAAAATTGCCTTCAAAGTTTCTCCCACAAGACACATATACAGAGACAAGCAGAGGGACCAAAAATCATGCCAACTAGAGGTTGACAGCCTGCTAGGTACACTCAGTGGTCATCTGATGGGGGCCATCACACACCCACTAATCAGAACGTGACTTAAATTAATGCCGGTGCATAATGAAGATTCCTTCCCCAAGGAATCACTGGGCTCCCACCTGCGCAGAGGAAGCTGACCAGTGAAGCCGGCAAGCAGTGCTGGTCCATGGACCAACCAACCTCATCACAGCCCCATTAATCCTCCTGATTCCTAATCTCACACTTTTCTGATTCATTCGAGCTGTTCAATGTTCCCTTCTGTTTGCTCATTAAGCGCTTAACAGTGCCAGGGGCTGAATGGTCCTCTAGGTCCCCAGGCTCTCACCAGAGGTCTGTGCATTGGAGACACTTCTGGTTGTGTCATCTGTGTCATCTCAAGCTGCTGGGATGAGTTCAGGGCCGTGTGTCTCACAGCCTGGTCACTTGACCCCCAGCGGCTGCTGCAGCACATGCTTCTCTTTTGTTTGCACCTTGCACAGAAAATTCTTTGGTCTGTAAAACAGAAAGGCAAAGTGTCTTCCCTTTTACTGTTGTCTCGACTGTGTTTCCTTTGGGCCTGTGATCAGGGCCTCATGCGAAGATTTCAATGGAAGGCAATGGGAGAAAACTGAAAGAAGCTTGGTTTCTTTTTTGTTTAGATTTTCACGGGAGCATTGGCAGTTGGTTGGAAAAGCCACGCACAGAGTCAAATGCACCGCACACACGATGCAGCACAGGGAGAGATCCAAGAATCCTTTTCAGAAGGGTTGTCTTCTTATTCCCTCCTTCTGCCTCTTTTTCTAAAATGATCTTCTCAGCCAGGCATGGTGGCACTTGGGATGATGGGGAGGGAAGATGGCCACAAGTTTGAAACCAGCCTGTGCTACGTACTGAGTTCAAGACCAGCCTGGATTATGCAGTGAGACCCCTATCTCAAAACAAAACAATACAAAACAAAACAAAACAAAACAAACAAAAGGCTTTGTTTTGTGGAACCTTTAAGGCCAACTTCAAGATCTATGTCACTGGGAGATTTTCCTCATATTACCATCACTTTAGGTCTAGTCATTCAAGTCTTTCAGAATCATGTATCTTAAACAGCAGGATAACTGCAATCCTATTTCTTAATACTTTGCATCACTCCCTTTAGGACTTTACCTCAGCAGAAGCCGCTGATGAAGAGACTGTTTTGTGCACTAATTACCTCATATGACTACTACTTGTCTCTTCCGATTAAATACCTCTGAGGGAACGTAGCCGGGCAGCACATTTTTTTTTTTAATCCCAAAATATCCTGCAAAGTGCTAGGTAATCATAGCTGCCAATGCTTGTTGAACATTTGCCATGTGTTTGGCCCTGTCCTGAGCATTTTACAGATATCAATCCATCAACTTGTCACAATGACCCTGTGAGGTACCTACTAACCCTGTCCCCATTTTACAAGGAGGACACAGGGGCTCAGAGAGGTTCTGTGACTTGTCCGAGTCCTCAGGGTTAGGATGCGGGAGAGGGAGAGACCTGACACAGGCTGCCCACAGCCTCGATGACTTTTATTATAATGGTCTGTGCTAGGTAATCTTTAAATGCTTTAATTCCTGCTAACGGATTGATTTTTGTCTTAAAGAGGAAAAAAATTAACACTAAAACCAAGCATCCTTTGTACAAACAGGGAGCCCATGCTTAGCTGAGAGCATTGTTAATTTCCTGTAACTTGGATTTGATCTGAACATTGAATAGAAAAATTTCATCCTTCTCAGCCTGCCTTTGGGCTTTTATAAAAACCAACAGGAAGCACAGAGTCTGATCAGGGCTTCCAACTGGGTGCCTCCTCATCTGAAGGTGAAGTGGAAACCGGGCAAGTGTCCAAATGCTTTACCAAACCAGCTAATGCTCCTGGAGGCTCCCTAGAAACCGTTTAGGGGCTCACAAAGCCCAGAGAACACAGGGAAACCCGGGCTGCTCATTAAAAGAGGAAACAGGAAATAAGCATCAAAGAACAAGCTCTTTGGACGATGTGTTCATGTTACATACATGAATCATCTCTGAATCGGAGGGACAAAGACTGTTCTTTGCTTCCAGGCTTGTTATGTCTGGGCTGCATCCAAAGGGGGAATGTGGTGTTTGTTAAGGCTGCCCTTTGAAAAGCTCCCCATGTCTCCCCGAGAAATGGATGCCAGCCGCAGAGTCTGTGGAGACGGTAATGAGCAGTCCCTTGCGGAACACGAGGATGAATTTCCCCCATCATCTATCTGTATGTTTATAAATGAGTCATGAGGTCAATTTGGGACAGGGAGGTTTTGTGCCACAGTTTGGACAGATGTTCAGAGCCTCTGGAAAGTGCAGCCGTCTGGTCCAAGAGGCGGCTCTCGCCAAAAGAACTAAGTGTTCAAAGGAGAGGTGTCACCAGGGATACTCACAGGGGCCTGCTGATTATAGGAGAATTGGAGGGTAGGATTTTTTCCAACCATGTTCACACTTGTAGAACCAGTAGCTTTTGCTAGATGCAAATATGCAGTATCAGAAGACATTCATGCAGCTTGCAAATATTTCATTAATGCAGTTGTCAATTTCTGTTTGCTTATGTACAAAATGGTTACACTCTTCTTCTGCTAAATTAGTTGAAATACAATTTTGAGCCAGTTGCTAAGGTATCTGAGCTCTGCTTTCAATGGTGATGTGATTTTGTCCTTTTGGTAGCAGGTACACAGCTAGGACGTGGGATGGGGGATTCCTTTGTTAGGGTGTGTACAGCCCATACAATATTGGATAAGAAATGGTTCACTATAAAATTTCTGAGCCACTACATTTGCAAAATCTAATGGAGACTCACAGGATCCATCAGGGGTTGACGTGTCTGCCCCAGAGGTAACAGTGATGACTACCTTGTTGCTGGCACTGATATTTCAGATTTTTGCTACTGCAAATTATACTGGTCCGTATGTTTTTTACATAGTTCTTTGTACACATTTGTTGTTTTGTTCATAATAATGTAAGACATGGCTTGTAAAGCACACACAGTTCAACTTTACTAGGTATTTTCAAATTAGCTGTAAAGGAGCAGAACCAATTACATTGTTACCCTCAGTTTTGAGAGTCTCCTCTTCCCTTTATCTTTGCGGACATTTGGTATTGTCAGGCCTCTTAATATTTGCCAGTCATACTGGTAGTGTATGGTATCTACTTGTCTTGTTTTGTGTTGCTCTGATTACCAGCAGGACTAAACACTGCAGCAGTATTTTTTTTTTTAATTGAGATTCTGCATCTCTGGAATGCCTGTTATTTTTCTTGCCAATTTCCATTGGGTAGCTTGACTTAGTCTTATTATTTCTAAGTCTTTATAGATTCTGGATATCAGTTCATTTTAAGTTACATGCACATGAATCGCAAGTAGCATCTCCCAGCCTGGGGTTTGTTTTCTTCATTTTCTTTATTGGATCTATTTTGTAATACAATTAAAAACTTTTTAAGCGTGGCCACATTTATCACTGTAGTTTGTTCTGAGTCTTGTTTAAAGGATATTTATTTATCCCAGGTCATAATGATATTCTTACATATTTTCTTGTGGAAGACAAAATTTAATTTCTCATGCTTACCTCTTTAGCCCACCTGGTTTATATATGGTGTGAGGTAGGATCAAATGTTCTCTTTTCCCATCTAGATAATCAGACTCCTATTTTTAAACAGTGAATTTGTTGTTCCCTGATCTGCAATGCCACCTCTCTTACATGACAGTTTTCCATTTCTGATCACTCTGTTTCTGCACTCTCTATTTGTACCACTGTCCTGTCTTCCCAACTTTCAGCCAGCAGATGCATGATCTTTCTTAATATATCTTTAAAAAACATCTCACCATTTGACAGGGCAAGTACCACTCTCCATCTACCTGTTCTCCTTTCCAACTTACATTGGCTACTTTGGGCCTCTTGCTCTTCCACATTAACTTTAGTCTGAGCTTGAAAATGTCTAGAAACTTCCCTGGGACTTTGACTATCATGGAATTTATAGACTAATAGTAACCAACTTATATTTGATTTTTAGTGTCCCAACAAATTAACAGGGTACAGTATGACTTTCTACTGATTCATAAAATCATTTATATTCTTCAGTAATGCCTTGGCTTTTTCTCCAGAGCAATGATACATATTTGTTGATTTTAGCATCGATTACTTTAGAGAACTGTCATTACTGTGAATAAAATTTTTATTTTTATTTCATTTTAGAACACATAAAAATATTGCTGTGGTAAAATTATACCTATACTGATCTTTCATGCTAATTATGGAAGTTTTTTTCAAATTTTATGGACTTTTTCAATAAACAATCATTACAAATTAAGATATGTCTCCTGTCTCGTTCTTATACTTTTTAAAATCTTAATGCAATGGCTAGAATCTTAGAGAGGTTGACAGCATCTTAGATACTTTTATCCTTGCTGAGACAAAATACCCAACAGCCAAAGTTAAAGGAGGAAAGGTTTATTTAGTTCACATTTTATAGAGGTTTTAGTTCCTAAATCATCTGATCCCAAGGAAGGTGGCGTAGCAGACAGATACCATAGAAAAGAAATAGTTCTGGGTGGGTAGAAGGTAGCAAATAACCAGGGATAACCACAGCTCTTTCTTTTCTGAGTGTGGGGGGTTGAGACAGAGTCTTCCTATGTAGTTCAGGCTGGTCTTGAACTTACTTTGTAGTCCAGGTTGGCCTGGAACTCGTGGCGATCCTCCTGCCTCAGCCTCCCAAGTGCTGAGCTTACAGGTGTATGCCACCACGCTTGGCTGACCACAGCTCTTTCTATCCTTACAACTTTCTTTCTTTCTTTCTTTCTTTCTTTCTTTCTTTCTTTCTTTCTTTCTTTCTTTCTTTCTTTCTTTCTTTCTTTCTTTCTCTCTTTTTTTTTTGCACTTGCCAGGCAGCTGCTTATACCACTGAGTTAAATCTCCGGCCCTTACCCCTTACATCTTATCCAGGCAACTTAGGGCATATAGCACTCACATGCTTAATTCTCGTAGCCTAGCATTGCACCATGAATCAATTCCAGTGCCACACACTCCAGATTCAGCCACCTCTGAACAAACCCGCCTATGACTGCATGGGGCTTCGGGGGAATATATATACACAAGCCATCACAATTATTATTCTTATGTTTTCCAGTTTAATGGGATTATTTCTAAAGTTTCTTCTCAGGTATAATTCATGATTTGAGTTTTGAATTGACAGCAGAGTAAGGAAGTTATCTCCAAAATTTAGTTTTCTAAGAGCTTATTTCCTGAGTAAATATTGAATTTTACCAAATGATTTATCTAAATCTCTTAAAGTGGTCATGTTCTTCTCTTTGTTACTTCAATAATCAATATTTTAACTTTATTTATTTCTTAGTCCCAGGGACCCAACATGTTTGGATAGAATATTGTGAAGATACTATAACATAAGAAGTACTAACATTTTGTACAAGATTTCTATATCTAAATTCATAATTGAGATTTTTCTATAAATTCATATATATATATATATATATATATATATATATACACATCATATATATCATCTACCTTGTAAAACAAATGGTAGAATTTCCTTAATATTTTTGCCGCTTAGACTTACTTTTAAAATATCCTTTTTAAATAAAAATTTAATATACATACTTACAAAAATTAAAGTTTCTCATAAGTTTGCCACCAAAAGCAAATAACATTCCTTTTGCCTCTAACATCCCCTCCTCTACTAATTTTCTCTCCCAAAGGGCAAAACTTTTTAGCTGTGTGTTATTTTTTTTTTTTTTTAGTTGTTGTTGTTTTGTTTTGTGGTACTGAGGACTGAACCCAAGGTCCTGCATTTGCTGGGCAAGCATTCTACCGTGGAGCTACATCTCTAGGCCCTTTTTACTTTTTCATTTCGAGATGGGGTCTCCATAGGATGCTCAGGCTGGTGTTAATTTGAGACCCTCCTGCCTCAGCCTCCTGAGTATCTGGGACTACAGGCGGGTGCCGGGCTGTTTGGCCTTAGCCCATTATTTTGACCTCTACCTCAGGATCACTGGTAATGGTGCTTGAAAGGCCCTGAGTTTGCAGTCCTAGGAATGCCTCGGTTCCCACACAGTCTTCTAGCCAGCGTCTTGCTCCAGTCGGCTGACCACGTCGAGTACACCTGGCCACGTGAGCATTTTCTTAGGAAGACTACATAAGTATGGCTCAAAACTGAGGAAGCTTTTGCTTGTACATTGCTTGTTTTTGCTTAAGGCAAATGATATATTTTTATTTGCTTTGTGTCTTTGTTCAGTTTCTATATGTCATCACTCACTCAAACTTAAGCCAAACTAATCACCGACTGTCCAAAAATTTTCTTTTCAGAACAATTAGATACAGCAGGGACTCCAAAAATGGAGACTTGAGTCCAGTGAGGAGTCTGGCTTCCCTCTCCCCTGGTGGACAGCAGCCTTGTGGTATCTCCCTTCCGCTCACTGGGAGGTGGCCTTTGTTCCTTCCTTGGGGTGTCTCCTTTGTGCCCCATGCCTTCCACTATGCCTTGAGCTATTTTCTGGAATGCTAATTTGATTGACAATAAAGTCCAATAAAGATTGGAAAAAATACTCTTTTAGAATTTGAAAGAAAAATACTGCTCAACTCCCTGATATTTTACAAGGTGAGGATGCTGAAGATATTCTGATACAAAATCTTTCTTATGTCACCTTTTTTTTCCTCTTCGAAGATTATATGTTTTTCTCTTGAAGTTTTGTATTTTGCTATCCTACATAAATGTGTTTTGTACAAATATATTTATATCCATTTTTCTGGGTATATGGTAAACATTTTTCAAACTGGAAACCGATTCACTGTTTCTGGGAAATTTTCTTAAATTGTTTTGATTATTTCTCCTGGCATCTTTTTATTATTCTTTTACTCTAGAATTTTCAGATGTTTGACCTCTTGGACTAGCTACATAGTTTTATGTTTTTTCTTTTCTTCTGTGTTTTCTATCTTTCAAGGAAATTTCCCTTACTTATTGATGAAAACCCCTCTGCATTGCTTTGTTTCTTCTGTTGAACTTTCAAAAAGCAGTGACAGTGGCTCTTGCTCTTCGAGTGGCCTTTTTACTAGCACACTGCTCTTGTTTCATGGTTGGAATGTCTTCTAATCACTCTCCTAGGAGCATACTGATGACAATATTTTGCCACTTTTCTCCCCCTGGTTTAATCTCTATGACTTCCAAATTGCTTATTTATTTTGTTCTTTAACTTACCTTTTAGAAGCTGTCCCTAGATGTCCTGCGTCTTAGTTGTCATCTTGCTTTTGGTGTTTAGATTTTTCCTCTTGGGTAGTTCAATTCTGGAGGACTGACCTTTCCCACCCACCCCTTTCTGGTAACCATGTCATTGTTTAGAAGGAATCTTTGTCACTTTCTCATTACTGGGATTCAATATCCAACATCCATAATTTAAAAAGGAGAGGGTTATTCTGAATATGGCTTTAGCCACTGGCTGACTTGGTCCAAGTTAGGATGGCATGGGAACAGCAAAGTTTATCGGATCATGGCAGCCAAGCAGCAGACAGAGAAGCGAGGGGCCAGGGGAGGTAGATACAGTCTACCAGGTCACACCCCAGTGATTGCTCTCTTCCGGTCAGACCCTGCCTCCTAACAACAAGGCGGCTGCCCTGCTTCATAACCCAGTCACCTTTCAAAATCCCTGCTTAGGAGCAAGTAAGGCTTTGGGGGACACTCAGTTATAAACCACAGCAGAAGACTGGGCAGGGCTGGGCCCTGGAGTCTGGGCATTTCCTCAGGTTCAGTGGGTCACCCCACCCTCAACTCTGCTGACTTCCTCCAAATCAGAGACTGTGATGATTTTTAGCCTCTGTCTGGAGTGAGGGGAGGAAGGTACTGGGCTGACGAGGGTGGGGAGGGCCCTGAAGAGCTGAATGCTTCTGAGACGATGCCTCTTCACCCCAGCTTCCCAAGGGGATGGGTGTGGACAAGTCCTCAGTCTTTTAGTGACTCTGTGAAGTCAGATGAGTTTCTGGCAACTCCCTTTATGTGCTTAGAACCAGTTTAATCAGGTCTGCTAAATCCTTGGTGCTTCATTCATATGCTTCCCAGCTTCCAGGATTCTGCTGTTTTCTGATTAGCCCTGTATTTTTCTCCAGGTTACTTCTGACACTAACTTCATTTCGTTCTGACCATTCTTGTCTTAGACATAGCCGTATTTTACTATTTTAATATATTAATAGATTTGTTTCAAATTATTTTCCAATTATAGATAACATGACAATTTTTTCCTTCTGACTTGATTATAAGCTTGCTAAATTCTTCTCCTTTTTACTTTGATTGTTTGTCCAGAATAACTATTGCTCTTCACTTTTGTAGAATGTGATGCCTGTGGGTAGCTATGAAGTCATTTTAAGCGGCATATTCAGTGTGCCATCATAGCTGCTGTCTGTTGTGTCCGAACTCACCATTTGTGGAGCAGCACATCAATTTTTCCCTGATCACTGACGTGCTATAACCTTCAGTCAGTTGGAGATTTACTGAAGAAGAATGATGATGATGTTTGAGACTGAGAAAGAGATTACTAGGAATGTCTTCATCTTCTAACGTGGCATCTCCCTCAGTGTACATTTCCCCAGCTGTGTTCTATGTAAGGTGAACAAAGGGTCTTTGGTTAAATCAATGTGGTAAATACAGTTAGGCCAACTTAAATAGGGTTCCTTACCCTACAACTCCTTTAACATGGTTTTACGCATGGTGTAGCATTTTTCAAACAGTTTTCCAGTAAATGCTTTTGCTTTATGGAGCACATATTTTTTATTTTATGGAAAGAAGGTAAGATAAAATTTAGTAACAAAATAATAGGCGAATAACAACTGTTAACACGTTACATGTTACCTTTAAAGTAGTTGCTCAAGGTACAAGATACGGGCATAAAAATTTCTCCAATTGATATTAGCACAAACCTTTCTTTTTAATGAACTAAGAGACACTAATAGTATATCTGACTTGCATTTTCCCCCCTTTTTCCTACTGTCTTTTCCCCTGTCACCCATCCTAGTTTCTTTTTCCTTTTGAACAATCCTTTACCATTTCACAGTATCTATTGTGCATTTGAGAACTTATTTACTTTCGGTTTCTCATACCAGGGAGACAATACCATGTGTGGAGCACATTTTTATGTCCCTTATGTTTACCTCAGATATAATGAACTTTGGTTCAGAGGGTTCCAGTATTTATTCAGGATTTCTAAATTCTGGTTTGAAGATTTTTGGTTGTTGTTTTTTCCTATTTTTTTTTTAAATCAACTCAGTCCATAAATGAGGGCAACTATGAAGTGTTCAATGGAATATTCCCTAATTGGCAAAGAACGGAAGCCAGGAACAGCTCTTGTCTTATACCCACGTTTTGGGATTGAACACAGGGCTGTGCACCCAGTCACTAAGCACTAAATAATGTTGATTAATGACGAGGCCAAGGGACATGGGGGACAAGCGTCAAGGAGGAGCTAAGGGCCGAGGCTACGGTGAGGAGGGCTTAGAAGAAGACCAAGTCTGAGGGGAAGATGCACAGAGAAGGAACAGACTAAGGTTTTCATCTCATCCCCAGAGCCTCATGTCACTGTCTGGTAAAAGGCAGGACACCCTGAGGGGTGAGTGGTACAGGCAGTTTCAGTGTAATTCTTTATATTTAGGTTACACCCCCAAATTCTCATGCACTCAGAGATGGGGCTTTTGGAAGGAGGTTGGTTCAGGGGGGTGCTATCCCTATCATTGGATTCATCCGCTGGTGAGTCCCATAGCTGAGTGTGCTGTCGAGGGTAGTGGCATCTCCCTTGCTAGCTCCTCTCTTCTCTTTCTGTTTCCTGGCCACCATTACAACAACAGTGTCCTCTGCTAGGCCTCTCTGCCTTGCTGCTTCTGCCCTCAAGCCAGCCAACCATAGACAGTAACACTGAGACAGAACAAGCCTCTCCTCCTTTAAGTTGCTGGTGTTTGGCACTGTGTCTCACTCTTGAAAAAAGCACTAAGACAATGAGAAAGTGCCGGATGCAGAATGCCACTCAAATAAGGGATGCAGGGGTCATTATTCCTGGGCCATGGCAAACAAACCTGGGTGGTTGGACCAGTTTAAATAGCAGGCATGGAGTCAAGTATTAATTAACACAAGCCAAATCTGAGACAGTTCTATTCCCATGCAGTACAAGAGGAACTCAGATCCTAAAAGCCCAGGTGATTTGCAGAAGGTACACAGTGATTTGCAAAGCTGTGGAGAGCACAGTTTCCTGGACTCTTTGCCCAACCTTCTTGCTCATCTCTCATCTTGCTTTCTCTTCATGCTCATTTAGCATCTACAGGGCAAGTGAACTCACTCAGATATACTAACATCCTCCTCATAAAAGCCACTGACTGTCAGCTGTCAAGTTGCTGAGACAAAAGTACTGCAATCAAGGACCAGAGTCCTCCACCTCCAGCAGCAATCCATGGTGATATAGATATATGCCCTAGGATTCTAACACACGACAGAAGGGCGGTATACTTGTAAAGTCTAGAGTTACTTATATATAATGGAGACCAAATGCGGCATGCAATGCATAAATAAACATCTCCTCCCCGGGTTAACTGCTGTGTGGACCGTAACAGCCAGACTGCAAGAAGCCGGAGCACCCTGCTGGAAAGCTGGTATGCAGGGATGCTTCCAGTAATGAGGCCCGAGGCGATTGTCCTTGGCGGTGCACACAGCTGGCTGATTCTGTTTTAATGACTCCGGTAGCTGGACAGGCATGAGCTCTAGAGGAGTGACTTTTGGCCCCAACTGGGCCACCTGGGCTTTGCAACCTTTGTTAGCACAGGGGCCTCTGAGATCTGGATTTCTCACAATCCTAGACATTAGCTGAGACTTCCTGAAGCTCTCCACCCACGTCAGCAGCTCCAAATACATCTCCCTGGGAGGCCATTCCACCCCCTCTCATTGGCACTTCCTGCCCGATAATCCCCAGAATGCTTCTGTTCTTTCAATTCAAGCCTCAATGCCAGCCTTGACCTCCACGAAGCCCCTCTAGCCACTTCCATGCTTCTGGTGAGCACCCTGTACCCTTTAAATCATTAGTCTGACAAAGCAGACTTGAAAGAAAAAGTATTGATCACTTTTGGCAAAGCACTTTGAAACAGTTCTGTTGCTATTGCAGGGAGAGAGGGAGTAGGCACAGGGTCACTTTGCGTGTTCAGTTGTAGCTGGCTAATTAGAAATAACTTTTTTCTCCCACCGATTGCTCGTTCTTTAGGTCACACCATTCTTTTCACCCCCAGTTGTTTTGTTTTGTTTTGTTTTTACAAAACATAAAAACAATACAGCAATCAAAATCCAATTTTTTAAGAAACTACCCAGAGTACCCTGGGGTCTCACGCCAGTAGTTCTTTTATCTTTCAAATTATTCCCTATATTTCTAAGCCACACATGTCATATTTTACATAGCAATATCCATGGTGTAAGAATAATTCTGCATTATTTTTATTTAATACTGTATCTTAACATTTTTCTTCACATACAGTTTTTCTTAATGTTTATGGTCACTTGCTATTCCATAAAGTTGGTATCATAATGACATTATTTCTGTCGGTGTCCTTGTGCTTTTATGTCCATCATCACACTGACCTTTCCTGTGTTAGCTGCCCAGAATTAAGGCAGATGGTACAGCCTCCTACTGTTTCCCAAGGGGATCTAGCCCATTCCTGGTTCTTACTGGACAGAGGAGATAGATTGGAAGGGGGACACCTGACTCAGAGGCAGCCTAATATGGGGGCTGTAAAGATGGGAAGTACTCATCTAACTTCTTTCAGAATTTTTGCTCCTAGGACACTGGAGGCCATTGGTAGCCAGGGAGGCCTGAGTATAGAAGGCTATCTGTGCAGCAGAGTCAGGAGGCAGCCTGGGGGATGAAGTCAGGAGGAAATGGCAAGTCAACGTGGTGGAGTAAGCACAGAGAATCCACTCTCAGAGCAGGGGAAGGGTGGTCACAGAGAAGAAAGGCAGATCCCCAAAGATGTCCCGGTTTACCTCATGCCAGTGTTGTGGTCAGGGATTTCAAGGAGAACAAGACAACACAGGACACATAACGCACAGAATTATTCTCACCCAAGGAGTTAAATACAACAAGTGCAGAAAATTTGTCCATACACTAAGCCCCAAGGAATCCAGCTGGATCCCACAGCAACGTCCTACGTGGGTGACGCTGAAGACTTACAATCCATGACAATGCCCTCTACACCTCCAACTGGAGGCCTAGAGCCCACAATAACATCTCATGCAAGTCTGCTTCATGGAACTGTGCTGGGAAGGCCCCAAAGGTGAGAGGTAGAAGCTAAAAAGTCTGTGCCAGTGGGATGAGGGAGCTGTGCCAGTCGATCGAGGGTTCTGCACTGGAACCAGGAAGCAACACTCAAAATAAGGACCAGGGCTCCCCAAAGTGAACCACAGCCATTCTCAGCAACAAGATCCTGAGCTCCTGTAATGATGAGAGCAGTCAAGATCCTATCAGGAAAGAATCTCGACAAGCTCCTCCAGGAGAACCCACGGCAACAGGACAGCCAACAGCACTACTTCTTCAGTCCTCCTTTTTATCTTGGCAGCAATCCGCAGGTGGGCCTTCCACACGCAGCACCACGCTGATTCAGTCCAGCTGTGTTACACGTTGATCACCAGTTAGCAACCTACCTCCGCCGGTGATGGCGAACCTTTTAGAGCTTTCAATGGTGACGAACTGCCCACTGCGGCACATGTGCCATAGATTTGCTACTACTATTGCCTGCACTACTGCCCATTTCTTCACCTTTTCCTGGGTTGGCATCTACATATTATCTTTTACTGTCTTATTTTTCTCTCCAAGAGACACCTGAGTAAACTCTATTTGGTAAAGAAAAGCCAAAAGGGCTCACTGCCTACCTTTCCAGGCAGACAATGAAGCCAGTTAAGGATTGAGGCAGTGTGTGCCTTTTGCCTTCAAGGTCAGGGCTTCGCTCACTAGAATCTTGGCAAAGTCTTAGAGTCTAGATAGAATAAGAAACCATCCAGTCGATGACAGACCTCTGAGAAGACGGTTAGTGAGTCAAGGCCCTGATGCAAAATAGTGAAGCCTTTTAGCACAGGAAGACACAAGTGAATTATGGCCAAGTTACACGCAGGTTAGAGCCCAGGAGCCGCTGGTCACCGTCCCTAAGGAAGAAGACCATTCACTGAGAGATGAGACCCTAACTGTAAAGAGCAGAACCACGAAGCCAGTTTAGAGTCCCTAAGAGGGTGCCATAGAAAGGGGATACCTATATTTATAGGAGTTTCTACACCAGAGGCTGTTTATTTTGGCAAATGGAATATCCTCTGGATGGGAGTCAAGAGAAAGACACTCTACCTCAAGACTGGTATTTTTGGAGGGCTGTTATTAAACTCCTGATCACAATCATGTTGGTTCTCCATATATCAACAATACAGCGAGAGATGGGACTATAATAAGCACAGAATGGGAAGAACACAGAACTGAAGGGCTGTGATCAAACACCCAGTGTCTGAATGTCAGCTGTAGGTTGTGGATCTGCCGATTTCCCTTTCTGTATCTATCCAACGGAAATCATAATTCTTGCTCTTCAGGTTGGGCTACTTGGACCCAGCGCCTTTCCCCTGGGGCAGGACCAATGAAGAAGGCCCTGGCTAACTACTGTCGGAGAGATACAGGGCAGATGCCCATGGCCAGGAGGGTCCAACACTTTCAGTGGCAGTGCCTGGAGGACTCTGGCACCCTGTCTTTGGGTTTGCACACCCTAGGGTGACTAGAGATGTCCTTCAATGCCCAGGGTTCATTAGGTAAACACTGCAGCCATTCTTTAAGTGTGGATTAGAAATGGTCATATGTATATGTTTTCATCTCCTTGAAGGGGAGGCATTTTAGCATGCAGTATTTCATTCCGTCTTCTCAGCTTCCTTGGGGATGTGTTATTATTTCTATAGAATGGATGACAGAACTGAAGCTAACAGAACTGAGAGGTGGCAGAACTGACAGAACGGAGAGGTGAAGCACATTGCAAGTCTGCACGACGAGGGTGCGGCGGAGCTGGGATCTGAAAACCTACTGCATCCAGGGCCTTTGCCCTTCCACAAGCTCATCGAGGCCCTGCTCGCGCACTGGACCAGAGGCTCAGCTCCAGCAGCCAATGCAGGCTGCCGGGACTGCCTCACTCTCCTGTGCCCTAGTTCTGTGCTTCTCAAACACCACAGTGCACACGAATCACCCTTGGGGCTCTCGTTATGCTGCAGGCTCTGCTCTGGCGGGTCTGGGTGGGGTAAGACCCACAGAGCTCCAAGGGATGGCCATGCTCTAGGTTGCTGGCCATACTCTGAGAATCACAGCCCTAGGTGTCTTCCATTACTTCCAGTTACTCACTGCACTGTGACTAGAACCTCTAGAACCTCAGTACCTCCCTTCTCCCTCTAAGCTGTTAGTGGGCAGATCTGTGAAGCAGACCCAAGCAGCTCTTAATGAAATTAGAACCAGACTGACATCGCTAATACTCTCCAGCTGTTATCCAGTATGTGCCATTAGGGTAATTGTGTGGGAGAACTGAGAGTTAAGCTAAAACAATAATCTAGCCAGGGTCTATTTAAAGCTGCAGGCAACACTTGATTAGCAAGGTAAGGAAATGTAGGGTGGAAATCATGGGTAAGGGCGGTAGTGACAACTGCAATTGTAGCTACACCAGCTTTGTTCCTCAGATGCCTTTTATATTTTAAGTTGTGTATACATTTTCTGGGCAATTTTTATAACATTTCAGCAATGTGCACATTATTATACAGTTTCAGCCATCCATAGGCTATTTTCATTGGGAAAGGAGTCTAAGGCAACATCTCAGAATAGCTAACACAAGGTGACTGCGCCAAAGTTTACATGTGGATTCAAAACATACCTCTGGGTACAGACACTGTAGAACCAGGCAACTGGCTGTCAGTGGGCACACAGGGATCACACACCTGCTGGGTGAGGTGAGGCACATTTCATTTTCAACTTCCAAGCAGTCAAAGGGGGTGAAGTGGAGGGAAGGTGGCCAGCTGAACATTTCACAATAATCATGCAAGGAAAACTAGCCAAACACATTTTAAAGAAGGCAAAGCATTGTTCACACCTGGATCATACAAAGAGCCCTCCTGGAGCCTTTCCTATGAAGTTTAACACAGTTTGCTATAATGAATGGTTTTTCTGAGAGTAGCTCTAATAGTCTAGGGATGGCTCCATGGGGTTATGCTCATAGGGATCCCTCTGTCGGTTGATGCAGAGAAACAAGCATTCTTCAGAAATGCAGTCCTTCCAAGCAGACATGAGAGGGTCTAGTAGCCACCACCTGACCGCTCCGCTCTCACTTAGAGCTGCATCCTGGGTAACTTGGAGAAGTAGAAAGGCTGTGTGTCCATTCAGAAGCCTCTCTCCTTGTCGGCCCTCAATTCCATCTTCCTGAGCGCAGCTTTTGAAGATGCTAAAAGGCAGTGAGTTGGAGATGGTTCAGCAGCAGGGGGCTGTGGTTGAGCGGAGACCCAAATGAGTTAGCTGAGAGCTGGGTACCGCTGCTTAACAAGGACACGACTTGAGTAAAACCTCCCTGAGCCCCACTGTCAGAGGACTGAGATTCAGGGCATATTCTGGGAAGGAACAGGACTCCCATCTAAAATTGCCTTCCAGATAACCGAATGCTTAAAACTTTTAAATTGTACTTCATATAGCAAGAATGAGTTTTAGCAGGAAAAAAACCTGAAGGCCATTGTAACTAATCTTCACCATGGCTAAAACAAAAATCTTCAAGAAACAGAATACTTATCTCTGAGGCAATGGTTTTTTCTAGGAAAATTATTTGCAAAACATATGCCATTCATCTATTCATTTATTTTTGAGTCAATATGTATTTCGAGACATCTGCCATGTACAGGCATAGTCTTAGAAACAAAGCACAGAATCGGTCCCCAGCTGTAGACATGAGACCACATAAGAGATGACAGTTATCATACAACCACCTTATCACACAAAAACCCTCCATGCCTAAGTATTAAGATCCTCCAATTTTTTCAGCAACTCAATATGAATTTGATGTCTTCCATCTGTTGGACACCAGATAGGGGATATGATGATAACATACAAATAAACACAAGGGGTGACTGAAAAATACTATGCATGTTTAAATGGAAGAAAATCTTACTATAATAAAAAGACACATTGCCAAGAACAATGACATATGTTTAAAGTACTTGGAAGGAAGGATTAATGACAATGTTTCTTTTTCTGTAATAAATACTTTTTATAGATTTTAAAAAATATTCACTTAGTTTCTGATCATACTGCATTGATCAAATGTTCATGACAATTTCTATCAAATAGAAAATATTATAGTGTTTCCTCATCCACCTTATGCACTGGATCTAGCAGTCCTTCCAAGCAGACATAAGAGGGTCTAGTAGCCACCACCTGACCGCTCCGCTCTCACTTAGAGCTGCATCCTGGGTAACTTGGAGAAGTAGAAAGGCTGTGTGTCCATTCAGAAGCCTCTCTCCTTGTCGGCCCTCAATTCCATCTTCCTGAGCGCAGCTTTTGAAGATGCTAAAAGGCAGTGAGTTGGAGACTCCCGGCTCTTCCCAAAAGTCAAAATGACCTCCAAGGCAAACATTTTGAATCAACTCAGGACACTGTTAAGGTAGCTATTGATAGTGTAACCAACGAGATTCACAAAAGAGAACTTCCAGATCTGCTTGAGGAAGTCATAAGCATTGGACTGGGTAGATAGCTCAGTGGCATAGTGCCTGCCTGGCAAGCGTGAGGTCATGTGTTCAATTCTCAGTACAAAAATAAAAAGAAAGCAGCAACTGTGAGTATTGTGTTTGAAGCAAACGGTGTATTTCGGCGTATTAATGGCAATGTATCTTTCTCTACAGTACATTTTTAAAAATTAAATGTTCACCATGTGTGTTGATCACACCTCGTACATTAATTATAAAAGTCAAGTGCTAACAGGAAAATAACTGAGTGTCTCCATGAGAAGGAATGCAGGGCAGTGGACTGGGATGGTGCAGAAGGAGTGGCTGGGACAGGCGTACCCACAGAAGCACTGTTCAAATGTGCTTTACAGGGTAAGAAGCTCTAACTACAGGGCACCAGTGGGAAAGCACACTGTGTGCAAAGCTTTTGGTGCCAGAAAGAGCATGAGAGTTAGAAGATAGTGCTTAAATGGGCACGTCTTACAGAGTTGGTCACTTGCCACGCAGTGACACGTGGAAATGAGAAAAATATTTAATTTCAGAACAACTGTCTATTGCTGTTCCTCTTTGCAATAATTATCTATGAAGGTCAGTTGGGCTCTCCTCCGTTGATGTATTAGCTGCATCACTCATGTGTGAGACGCATGGCTTTCTCTTCTCTGTGGTGGGACCCACACATTCTATACATCCAAAATGGACATGAGATTGTTTAGAAACACATTAAATACAAGGAGTAATTCTGGAGTTCAGCAGATTATTCAGCATTTCTGAGACCTCACATACCATTAAGGAGAAGCCCAGGGTCTGAAACACCCATTTATATACAAGTAGGCCTTTTCTTCTACACAACATGGGGTATCAGAGCTGGAAGGGATGCAGGAGTCAACTCTAGCTAAATATGGTATTTTAACTTGGGCTCGGAAGAAGGAAAGAAATGCAGAGCTGCACTCAGCCCCGTCCTGGAATATGAGCTTTCAGGGACATCCACAGGTTTTCCTGGCCACTGTGTTGCCTGATTGTACCAAATGCCACCCCAGCAAAAGCAATGGCACTGTTGCATAATACACTACCTCAACGTCTACTTCCTCTGAAGGAAGCAGGGCCCCGCAAGGTACTTTCTGCCTGTGCATTCCACCATTTCCTCACCAGGCCAGTGGTTCTGCCCGGGCCTGTCTGGGTCCCAGCACCTCTCATTAGCACCCGTCCCTTTCAAGCCCTCCACCTCTTACTTCTCCGTTTTACTCAGTTCGGGCAAGCTCTGCCTTCCCTGAGCTGACGTCTGAGCTGCTCTCCAGGCTGTAAGAAATGGACCGGTGCTATCTGGTTCACCTTAAATTGAAGGTCTCTGGCCTCAAATGGGCACTCAGGACCGCTCGGCAGGCTTTTGATTTTTCACTTGTTTCCTTACTTTCCTATTCTCTAAGACTACTTTCTCTCTTCTCTTCTCTCCTGAAACCTCCCACATCCTTTGCTCTACTCTCAGATGATAACTTCCCATTTTGTGGATAACACTGAAAAATCATCTTCCCTTCACCAAACCTGCAGTCCCCATCAGGACCATTTTCTCCTCCTTTGCTCTGGCTGAAACGGAAACGGCACCCTCTCCAGCCTAGCAGCACCCAAGCTCTCTACACACACCGCGGGCTCCTTCACTCAGCACTGGCCTACGCCTGTTACCTTCTCTTTTCTACAGTATCAGCTCTTCTTGCTTTCACTGTCTCAGCCTAACTAACAAACAAACATGTTCCACCACCACTCGTATTTATTAAAAGAAAAGAAAACAAAACCAGAAACCTCCAGTGGCCTCACATCTCTCTATGTTCCACTCTTTTCTTGAGTTCATAGTCCAAGCTCTCAAAAGTTGAGTTGTCGGTAAACTGGTTTCCTATTTCCTCCTAGCCTCTCTTCGGTCTTGCTCTTGCTCCCTTATACCCCTGATGCTTTTCCTGGAAATGTGCAGGCAAAAAGTTTTAAAGATTTTCAGGAGGGCAAATCAAATGGCAAATGTCCAGTTTTCATCTTATCTGCTACCCCAAGAGCAGCCACCTTCCCTTCCCTCAAACTCACTCTTCCAGTTCCCACAATACCTGTTCTTGCTCTGACAACTCAATCCAAATGTTCTCAGGACTCTGTCTAAATCTTAGCTTTTTACTCTCCCTGGGCATCTCATCCAATCAACTGGTTTATTTTTTAATTGATTTTCATTATTATCAATGAAGAATTAGCAGAGTAAAAAAGGAAAATACTACTATTAAATGTCTACTACTATAATCCTTTAAACACTGAACAGACTGAGTTTACACAGAATCATTTTCTTCTCTAGCACCTACTCCTTTTCTTGGTTTACAACTTAATTGTGCTGAAGGACACCCTGTGGTAGCTTTCTGAGAAAGATTATATCCATTTGAGTATTTGTAAGTCTCTGATTATGAACATTTGAGTTGCAGACGTTCACAGACACTAATGGACTTCACATTCCAAACATTATTAGATGCAAACAAATCCCAGAAGTAGCTCGTGTGTCTGCTGGATATTATTACAGTTACACTGCCACGTGATTACTGTACAATGTAACAATACACATCAGGGACTTACCGTATTTTTGGGTGTGGGTGTGTTTGGTTTTATTATGCTTCACGTTGTATATTGTGTCAAATGTGTGTGAGACTCATTTTGCTGGACTCACAAAGGAATATGACTCACCAGTGTTCTCTTGAAACAGAACTCGTTTATAAGTCATTTCTCATCTTTTCATAATTTATCATCAGTTCATAATTTATCTAAAATATAACTTCATGTTAAAAATCATGATCATTTAGGATTTTGAAATGCCATTCCATTTTCTTTTAATTTTCACAATTACTTTTGAGAAATTCAATACTATCCCATCTGGAAGCTTTCACGTTCTTTTATTTTTGGGTTTTGAAACCTCATAATGAACATACTATATGAGTCCTTTTTAATTCACTGTGCTAGGCATGCAATGGTACCTTTTGAACTTGAGAAATATGCCCTTTAATTTGGGAAATTTTTATGAAATCAAATTGGTGGGATGTTTAGTTTCCTGTATCAATCCCTCCCTAATTATTTTGTTTCTTTTTTATTATCTATCCTTTTTTATTGTTCTACGATCTGTGAAATGCCCTATTTCATCTTCAAGTTTTCATTAGTTTTAAAAATGTGATTGTCAGATTGTAATAAAAGGAATTCTTATTCACTCTGTTCCCTTTCTATACCTTCTTATCTTTGCTTGATGGCTATCATATCATCTAAAACCATTCAAATAATAGTATTTTTCACTTGATTTTGAGTTTGTATGCTTCTCCCATTTGATTGCTTGGGTCTTCTCTTTCATTTTGGAGATGCTCCTAAAATGTCTGCTTTTTTGTTTAATTGTAATTAAAAGACAGTTAATAAGAGCTGATTGCAAGCCTTGTGAGATCAGTGGGATCTGTCAGTTGGCATATTTTATTTTACATTTTATCAACCAAACCTGTGGGCTATCGCTTCTTCTTTCTTCCTTCTTCCTTCTTCCTCTTCTTCTTCTTCTTCTCTTGTTCTATTCTCCTCCTCCTCTTCCTCCTCCTCTTCTCCTCTTCCTCTTCTTCCTTCTTCTTCTTTCAGTTATGGAAAGCCATCAAGAACTTTTGCATCTCAGGGACTTTGACATTTAGATCTTTCTGAAATACAGCACTATACACACCGCCCCTCCCCAACACACACAGTACTTACTCCTGAGATCACTGCTTCTGCATCACTTTTCTAGTGGGCATCTGTCTGCTCATCCTATTTCACTAGCACAGCTCTCATTGTTCTTTCCCTGTTTCCTGAAATGAGTACCACAGTTTAATTTGTGTAATAGAAGGATTTACATAGTGTGTCATTTAGCACTTTCTCAGCTGTTTCCTATTGTCTAATATTTTTATTTTCTTCAATGATTTGTTCTTAGGACTTTGCATTTGAACACAGCAGCTTCAGTTAATACTTATCCAGCTAGTAAATGAATAGATGGATACGTGGGTGAAAGGATGAATAGAGACTCTATACTTTTAATCAATCTCAATGCTGTCTTTGTAACCTTAGACAAGTCAATTAACCTCATAAGTTTTCTTTTAGCCTCTTCAGACTTAGAGTAACCGTACTTATTCTATCAGTCGAGGTATTTATAAAGCACAAATGAAATAATATAGATATGAAAGTACTGAGTAAAAAGTTTTATGGAAACTTAAGGGATTATAATGGCAGAACATGACTCATCCTAACTTTAAAATCTTTTCCTCTTTTCTTATTGAAATCTTAATTTAACACTTCAGAGATCATACTTTGGTAGCACCTTCTAGGTGGTGCTCTTATCAAGAGTTCTTTTTAGAACCAAATTAACTAAACTCTTAGATGTGATTCAACTCAGACATGCCTTATTCTTACTGCTAAGCAAATGACATCAGGTGATTCTAGTATCTGTTAGAGTTCAATGAAGAAAATTGGCAACATCAACTTATTTTCTACTTTCAGTTACAAGAAAGAAAAAAAGAATAGAAATTTCTATCCATGAATGAGAATTAAATCACCCCTATACTTATATATAATCATCTTTTAACGTTTTCCCCAAACTAACCAAAAAAATATTTTTCCTGATAAGTGTAAGATCAAACTAGAATGTTCATTGCTAATAGAAATGTAAATTGTTACGATCCTTTTAGAAAGCACTTTACAAATACATATAACATGCTTTAAAGTATTTCTACCATTTGCTACCAAAACTGTCCTTTTGGAAAACTATCTTAAGAAACAGTCCAAAATATTTTTTTAAAAACTATGCAGTATATAAAAATGATTATTTCAAGTACTTAAACATATAAATTAGAACTACATAAAATTATAATAATACATCCAAGATTAAATATAATCGAGGCACATATTTGGCAGAACATTAGATAGCCAAAAGAATCAAGATTATAAAATTTCTGTAGCAACAAGGAAAAAGTTCATCACACAGATCCTAATACCAAACTGCATGAATACCATTACTTTTAATTTAAAAATTTGAACGTAGCAAAGTACATTCCATTTAAATAGTGAAATAAGGAAGGAATTGTTTTTCCAGAAGTACTTGGGAATAGCTAACTGGTATATTTCTTGGTGCGTTTGAACTTCAGGAAAAGGATATAAAGAAAAAGGACTTACCAGCCTCGTGAACAGGACTGTGGCTCATGGGTTTGTATCTCTGTCCCTTGGAAGTATTAGATCCACTGGGGCCTTAGGTTATCCTAAGAACCCAGTGCCTTTCGGGAGGACCACTTTCACAGAAGTGTTGTCATGCCACAGTGCGCACGTGGGACGATCAGCCTCACATTTGTGAAAAGAGCGAGCCTCCAGTCTCCTGGTGGTGCCAATGCTTTGGAGCCAGCGAGCGCACTTTGAGAACCACTGCTCTCAGCCTGAGCACCCACTCTTCTGGCTTCTTGGTCTCCCGTAGGCCACTGACCTTCCCACTCTGGCCTGCTGGAAAGCTAGTCTGAGAAGCTATTGCTATGTAATAAATTCATGACGTGATAAGTAATAATTGCAACTAATAGTAAATAATAGACAATAACAAAAAGCCATGGATCTTTGTCACACATGTAGATATACAGAAAATGGTGTTCTTTCACTTGTAACCCAGTGCAAGGCTCACTCGTACCCACTGAGGCGGGTGATTCTTCTGTGTCTCAGTTTCTGGAAAGAGGGTACTGATTTACCCTTTATCTTGACGCCCCTTCAGGTATTCAAGATTCCTTCTGTTGCTATCCTGGCTTTGCTCCCAGGTTCCTCAGAGGAGGGACTGAGCAGGGGCTGAAGGAGAAGACACGTATGTCTGCACACGTGATACTGTGCGGGTGTGAGCACTTTGCTGTGTGCAGCCTGAATCCTCGGGAGGTGATGGCTGAACTCATGCAGACAGGGGCAGGGACCTTTCTGCTGTGCTTGGTGGTTCTGGGGCTGGTCCTCTGCCATGATTCTTTCTACCACGTCTTCCTGCTTGGTTTCTCACAGTGGGAGTTCAGTTTGGTGCCACTGTTGGGCAGGCTGTGATCCTGCTGCCATTCCTCCCACAGCCTTGCCCTGGGTCCTCTCAGTCCTCCTGGTCCTTTCCGTGACGCCCCAGGCTTGTGTTCTCTGAGGTCCCCATACCTTAGACAATCGGGAGAAGTCTTGCCAAAGCCTGATTGTTATCTCTAGTTTCTCATCTACAGCTGTACAATGGATTTATGACTCTTGACAACTTTTTGTATCTTAGGATGGCAAAAGCTTTCATTCATTCAACACACACAGGCACTGTGTTGGGATTTGGGAAGGCAGCTATATTCAATGCACAACATTTTCTTTAGGTAATGCCTTGTATTTTACAGAAATCTGAGTATACTAGCATTGGAAATCCAGCCATTGAAAATATCGATGGATTTTTTTTTTGTATGTCACTGAATCAGAGATAAATAACTCCAGTGATCACTATTTGCCACGAGGCTAGCCCTTCTTGGTAAATAAGAATGCCTAAGTAGTGTGATTTGAGGGATTCCTTCCTAAATTGCACACCTTCTTTTCTTTGCTGCTTTAGCAGAAAAAATATAAATATAAGAAACTTTGGCTCATATTAATTCAGATTCTGTTTTTCACTGCAGTTGTTCAAAGAAGTAGGACAGAGGTCAAAACAGCATGGATGTGGGAGGGAAGTTTGAGGGTGGCATCGAGAAACTTCGGCACATAAATTACAGCTCAAGAGAAGAAGCGTAACAAGGTATTTCTTGAAACTTCCTAGCCAGCTAGGGAGCGCTGGGTCTCTGGCAGGAGATGAGGGTGAAGACATCAACCACTGAAACTCTAAAGCTGAGCATCACTTATATGGATCTTGATAAGATATTTAATGCTACAACAGTCCAGTTTCTAGGTCCAGTTGCATATTCCCCCTTCCCCCTTGGCCTGAGAACTCTTTCACTCAGTATCTCAAAGTGAATTTCAATTCACCATTTCAAAACTTTAGTGTAACTAAGTAGCTTCCAGACCAAAAATTATGAATATCTGGAAAGCTCAGGGCATCAGCAGAGAAGTTGGCAGTTAAATTTATAATTATCAACATTCCAAAATACCTTTCTAAACACAATGGCAAAAGGCTCAGACCACACAACTAATGATTGCAAGATCTCACTAGATAAAACTTAATTTTCTAGGCACTCACAATTATAATTTTAAGAGCAAGCAGCAAGCTGGACTTTTTAGCAACATTTATGATAAAATTATGCGTAATATGTTTAATAAATATAGAGCTCTCATAAATCAATAATAAAATAACACCTCAAAATGAAAAAGTACATTAACCATAGTAATGCTTACAGTTGGGAAAGCAAAATCTTCACCAACCTTATAGTGAACATGACTTCTCATTCTCTCTCTTTTTTTCCCTAGTACTAGGAATCGAACTCAGCACCTCACTCTTGCCAGGCAGGCGCCGTGCCATGTCACTGGCTATACCCCCGACCCCTGACTTCTCATTCTCATAAAACCTAACGTAAGTGCTGTCATCTGAAGGCTTGTGTCTCTCCACAGTTCTTATGCTGAAATCTAATCTCCAATGTGTAGCATTAAGGGATGTAGCCTTTGGGAAGTGACTACATAGGTAATGAGGGCAGATCCCTTAGGAGCAGCATTGCCCCTTTTACCCCTCTTCCATGAGGGGACATAGAGAAGGACCTGTGAGGAACAGAGCCTTACTAGACACCGTGATCTGCCAGCAGCTTGATCTGGGACTTCCAGTATCCAGAACTGTAAGCAATGACTTTCTTCTGTTAATACATTATCCAGTCTCAGCTATTTTTGCTACAGTAGCCCAAATGCACTGAGATAATAAGTGAGTAGTCCTCATCCATGGGAGCATTGTCTCCCTATAAAGATTCAGGGACCCAATTTCTCCCATTGGTAACTACTATTTTCAATGTGTAGTTTCCAAGATTGTTGAATTCCATCGCATGAACTAACAGGAGAGGAAACATCTGGAAGGATCGTGCAGCGGGGGTTTCTATGGGTCAAGCTGGAAGCGCCATGCACCATGCCCACTCAGATTCTGTTGGCTAGAACTAAGTCACAGTCATATGGGGAGCCTTAATGCTGTCCAGCTGTGTGCCCAAGGGGACAGTGGATTCTCAAATTTCATGCACTACAGGAGCCAACTGATGTGCATGTGTGTGTGTGCCTAGTTATGTAGAAACACATGATATACATAAACTGTTATATAAAACATACAAGTCTACTGGTCTCAGTTTAAACAGACTCTAAAGCCATGGGTGTGAGAGGTGAGAACACCATGTTAGATTGGCAAGGAGGGTTTCAGTCTTGCCAATTAACCTTATACCTACCTTCAGATTGTAAGAAGAATCTGAAGTTGTAGACAGCAACAGGATTTATTTAGACAGAGTTATTGGTGTTCTATGAGTCTCTGGCCTCTCTTCCTCCTTTTTCAGCCTGGGGAAAAGTTTCAGTGACACCACTTGGAGAATCTAAGATCCATCCTCTGAGAGCATCTGACTTATTCCTGAGTCTAGAGAGAGAAGAGCTGGGGAATCAGCCAGCAGAACTGGACCAAGGGCTGAAACTTGGGAAGTGACTTCTGTCACAGGTCAGAACTTTGTGTTCCTTGTGGCCAGATTTGAAGGCCAATACCAGTGAAGGTTGGAAGGCCACAGCATCTTATATTCTAAGAAGGGCTCCTTGGAGGGATACAGAAGCCCCAGTGAAGCAGGTTGGAGATGTACTGCCAGGGGCTTAGAGGGTCAGAAAGGCATCTTCAGTGCCCAGCCAGAAGAAAGGCATCTATTGCATGAAAAAAATTACAAATGAGAAACTCCCAGCAGTAAATTGGGGTGGGAGAATCTCCACAGAATTCATAAGAATACTCTGGGAGGGAAAGAACAGCATAAAGGTTTGCCAGGTCCCCGTAGCACCAAGGGCAACTCATCACAGCATCAGTCAAGTAAGAATCCTCCTGTGTCCCTTTCTTTTCTCCTTACCCATGCTGTAGGGTCAGAAACCAGTGGGAAAGTGAGAGAAGTTGAAGGGCTGGATGAGGGCAGAGGTGAAATGCGCCCTTTCCCTCGGCAGCCAGGTGCCCAACTGGGGTCAATGTGAAGGGCAAAAAAGGCGCAGGGGCTCCTCCCTAAACAGAGGTTGATACTTTGACTATCACTCTGGGCAAAGCAATAGTCACTGGATGAAACTGGTTTATGGCTCAGTGACTGAAGGTCTTATTATTTTAAGTGACCTGTTTTTACATGAATTGCAAGACTATATGTGAGACTTCACCACACAAAAAACCCATTTTTAAAAATAATGACAGTGTGAAAGTTAAGTGTAACCTCCAGATAGTGGGATTATGGCCAAGTTAGCTCACTTTATTTTTTATATACGTGTGTGTAGCTATGTCTTTTAAAGTTCCCACATCATGCACTGAATTTACCATACCGTACATGTCATGTTCAGGTCACATAGTGGGTGACGCATTCTACATCATTGTAAAATATTTTGGCAACTTCTCAACCACAAGGTGACCATGTCCTCAATATCTAACCTTGACCCCACTGAGTGTGAGAGCCATTGTTATCTGTGAATATTGAAATGGACATTCGGTTCATTCAAAGTACATATCAGTCTGTGTCTTAAAGTGTCACATTTATGGGAACTGAGTAATCTCACAGAGAATCCATCTCTAGCCTTTTGCCCTCCAACATCTGTGTATTACTTCTCTATCTCCCAGTTCTCTGAATCCTCATTAAATTTGGCTGTCTTAAAAGAGGAAATATTTGGCATCCCCCTTCAAACGCTGAATTCTTTGAGGCTGCTGCCTCCCTTAAATAAATCTCTTCTCTCTCTAGGCTCCCATGGTGAAAGAATCAGGACCACATCAACTAAGTACTGACCATGTGCTGCCTTGTGCAGAGATGGATGACCCTCCCCAAACGTGAGGCCCATTTTCCTAATGAGATGAAAGTTTCTTGAAGCTGGAGAATGCCTGTCATCCTTCCGAAAGACTTGAGCCCTAACAACCTATTATCAGGCACCATTAGATAGAGACCTCCGTGGGTTTGGGGAGGGGACATGCCTTTTCAGTTCCGTCTCTGTTTGACAGTGTCTGAGACCATGAGCAAACAGGAAGTTTCCTAGTGTTAGAAGACCACTGTTTTCCTGGGCTTTATTTTCTCACTATCTGGTTTTTCTCCAGTCAATAAATGTATCTAGTAGCCTGCCTTTGAAGACTTTTGCCTTCAACCAGACTTTTGCCTGGATCCATATTCCAGGTAAAGCTTAAGAGAAGGAAAAAAGAAAATAAACACCAACAATTATTGCAAGCCATATAAATGTGTTATTTGATTTGGCTGGAAGTTGTGAATAGTTAGTGGATTATTTACTTATGCTAACTCTATTTCTCAAATAGGAGATTATGAGGTAATATCTATTTTTATTATTAACCTTAACTACCATTTGTTGAGCACTGTCTTTGTATTTCACTAATCATTTTATAAGCATTATTTTAATTAATTCTCAGAATACTATTAAAATACAGAATTATTTACTGCTAACTGCAGATTAGGGAGCAGAGATTAAATGATGTTTCTAGGACCATTTTGCTGGCTTTCATTCCTAATGCAAAGATTTACATGCAAAAGTTAGTAAGAGCTTTGTGTAATATCCTAAACCTAGAAAGAATCTGAATGTTCAATCATAGAATGTGGTAGATATAAATGTGGTATATCCATAGGTGGAACACTACTTAGCAGTACAAGGTAAGAATGACTAAAATATTCATTAGTAGGGATTTTGGAGGGAACCTCAAAAATTTACATTGAGTAAAAGATGTCACACACAAAAGACTACTCACTGTATACTTTTATATTTATGAAATGTCAAGGCAAGGCAGAATTTAGGAAGCAAAATCTGGGTTAGCGGTTCTAAATATTGGAGATGTAAGTGAGAATATACTACAAAGAGAAAAGAAATATGTTGGGTTGATGGAATGACTCTAAAGCTATATAATGCTGGTTGCATAGCTGTTTAATCTACTAACAGTTATCAAACAGAACTGTGTGGAATTGAAACTTCAATAAGACTGTTAAAAATGAATAAATAAAGTGTGATCAAAACATAGTATGTTGAAATTTTTAAAATATCACAGTAACTGCACAGTGCCATTACTTTCCATCTAAATATGCTCCCCCCCACTTTGAACACACTTATCCCACTATTCTTGCTACTTTCCAAAGCAGTTGTGGAAGTTCTCTTTCATGAGTGTATTTACAAGATGTGATCCAAAATATGGTGAATGCTGCTGCCCAGTGCCACGCAACAGAAAGGCAGGCTTGGGAAACCATTGTGGGGAGTCTCATCTACCTTATTTCCCATGTGACTCTGGCTCTTCCTCAAACTTAAAATGACGGTGAAAGGCAGACATTTTGAAGTGATTTAGGATATAAAGGCAGCCCCAACAGTGCAACTAAAGACTTAGCACTCAGAAAGTGCTAAGGAAATGGGATAAGTGTGTTTGAAACAAGGGAAAGAATTCTGAGGATTAGGGGCCATGTGTCTTTCACTATAACAAATTTTAAAACTTGAACATTCACTGTATTTTTCACCCCCACCTTGGTGCATGTACTGTTGAAAAGCACATAGGTCCACTCACAATGCAATCATTTCTATCCCTCCAAACCTCCTCCAAACCTGCCTTTGCCCCATGCCAGCCCATCCTTGTGTGTTCTTTCTCCTGGCTGAATCCAAGAGTGATGAGTTAGTTTTGTCTTTTCTAAGTATTATATAAATGAAATCATGTAGTATTTTCCCTTCCTGTCTAATTTTGTGTCTATCACTCAGCATATTTTTGAGATTATATATATATAATTATTGTGTATATCAGTTGCTAATTCCATATTTCATTGTATGCATATAACACAATTTGTTTATTCATTCACCTATTGATGAAAATTCATGTTACTTCTAGTGTGGAGCTATTACAAATAATGATATTATGAATATTCATTTAGAAGTCTAAATATTGCCTTTTCATTTTATTGATTTTCTCTGTTATTTATTTTCTAGTCAATTCCTCTTCTGCTAATTTTATCATTTACTTTCTTCTACTTAGCTTGGGTTTAATTTGCTTTTAATTTCTAGCTTCTTAAGGAGGAAAATTGTATCACTTATTGTTTACCTTTATTCAGTTCTAATACATCCATCGAAAACCATAACTTCATTTTTTTTTTCTTGGTGCCAGATCAAACTCATGACCTAGCACTTGCCAGCCAGGTACTTATGCCACTATCCCTGGTGATAACTTCACTTTTATATATTGTATTTTCATTATACTTTAAGTCTGAAATTATTATTTCCTTCATTCTGTCTTCTTTAACCCATGGGATATTTAAAAGTTATTTTATTTCCAAATATTTGAGCATTATTATATAGCTTATTATTGATTTTCACTTGATATCTTTACCATCAGAAGACATTTTATTTTATTATTCACACTCTTTAAATATATTTGGATTTATTTGATGGCCTACCATAATGGGAACCTATATAAAGATATCCTTGAGGAACATGCCCTGTTATATAACCAAAAAAAATCTATACTGTAGGCCTTGCTTACCATCCATAAAGGGACCTGTAGACATTTTCCAGGGTGATTATAGATTGGAGAAGAGAAAAGTAATCAAATTCTAGAAAATAAGGGACACTTTCACTGAATTGATAGGCTGCCTAGAAATCCTAAATGCCATTAGACAGCTCCAGTCCGTTTAAAGGCTTCTGAAGGCCCAGACTTCAGGGTGTTTTGGTCTGTCTCACACTGGGTCTAGTGAATTCCAATCATGAAACTGATAATGGATATGAACATATATGAAGCTGGAAGAATCTGCACCTTGGCTTTATTGGCCATAAAACAAGAGCTACAGTGATAGTAACAGCCAAGAGAGCAAGGGAAAAGTGACACTTCCACCCTGAAGGACAACAGACATCAGTGTTAATGTGGTGGACTGAAAACTGATGGTCAACTTAAACACCAGCTGAACCAAAGCAGTATGGTGCTGGGCATGGACTGAGGACTGTTGCCAGCATGATAAGGAGACCTGGAGAGGAAGAGTAGTGTTGTAGTTATTTGGAGCCATTGGTTCTCCTGGAGGAGCCTGTCATGCTGGCTTCCCTGATATGAACTCAGCTGTTATCATCGGAGGAACTTGGGACCTTGCCGCTGAGAATGGCTACATTTCACTCTGGGGGAGCTTGGGTCCTTACTTTGAGCATCACTTCCTGGCTCCAGAGGGGAGGATATGTGCTGTTCAGTCTCCAAAAGAAGCTTGTCAAGCTGGCTTCCTGACATGTGCTTGGCTGTTCTCACTGTCAGAGAAGCTCAGGACCTTGCTGTCACTGAGAATGGCTGTGGTACTTTCAGGGGGAGCCGTGGTCCTTCTTTTGAGTGTTGCATCCTGGTTCCTGTTCCAGAGTCCTCAATCCACTAGCACAGATCCTTTACCCCGCTGGCATAGACTTTCTAGCTTCCACTGCCAACCTTGGGGCCTTCCCAGCACAGATCTGTGAAACAGACTTGCATGAGTCTTGTGTCGTGGGCTCTAGGCCTCCAGCTGGACTCATGGAGGGGGATGTCATGGGATCCAGACCCTCAGCTGGATTCTCTAGGTCTTTAGTGTGTGGACAGATTTCCTGCATTTTTTTGTATTTGACGCTGGATGACTATAATAAAAAAAATACTATAAATTATGTGTCCTATATTGTCTGGTTTTCCTTGTGTTATGGATTGGAAACTGGTGGTCAACTTAATGCCAGTGCAATTAAATCAGCATGGTGCTGAGTGTAGATGTTCCACCTGAGGAAAGTTGTCAGCATAAATAGAGATGTGGAGAAGGAGAAGAGAAGCATTGAGGTGTTGTGGGTTTCTCTAAGTGTTGCTGTTTGAGCCGTTGGTTCTCCTGGAGGAGCTCGTCATGACTAGCTTTCCTAGTGTGAGTTCGACCATTGTCAACAGAGGAGCTTGGGACCTTGTTGGTAAGAGTGGCTGTAGTTCACTTTTGGGGAGGTCTGATCCTTTACATCAAGAATTGCTTCCTGGCTTTGGAGGGGAGGACATGTGCCATTTAATCTCTAGGACAAACTCGTCATGTTGGCTTCCTGGTATGTACACAACTGTTCTTATTGTTGGAGGAGATCGGGACCTCTGTGTCACTGAGAATGGCTGTGGTGCTTTTCAGGACAGTCCTGGTCTTTTTTTGAGTGTGACTTCTTGGCTCCAGTGTAGAACCCTCAACCTACCAGCACAGCTCCTTTAACCTGCTGGTATAGACTTTCTAGCTTCCACCACTGACCTTTGTTCCTTCCCAGCACGAATTCATACAAGAGACTGCCGTGAGTCCATCTCATGGGCTCTAGACCTCCATTTGGACTTGTGGGAGGCATTGTTATGAGCTTTGGGTCTCCATCTGGACTCATGCAGGACATTGCTGTGGGATTCAGGCCCTTGGTTGAATATTCTATGTCTTTAGTGCTGTGGATAGATTTCTTGCACTTTCTTATGTTAACTCTGGGTGATCATCATAAATAATATTATAAATTCTGTGTCCTGATTCTAATTGTTCTCTGCACAACCCCTGGCTACAACACCTTGTAATCCCTGATGACAACAGTTACCCTCAAGGGACTTGAAGGATATAGGCATCATGATTCCTACCACATCTTCACTCAGTTTACAGAAGACACAGATCCTGCAGAATGATCATGAATTACCACAGACTTAATCAGGTGAACGTGATGACTTTTTCTGTGGTAATAGTTGAATCTCTTTCTCAGTCAACTCTGTCCTTACTGGATGAGCTCAAAAAGTCACCATGGTGACACAGATGGCTTAGCCATGGCCTTCTACTCATGAAGTACAACCTGGCTCTCACTACGACAAGAATTCCCAACCTGCTAACACCCTGCTAAGCTTCTGATATGGCATCATTCCCCAGGGAATCAGCCAGACCCAAGTGACAGGTCATTTATGCTGGAACACTCCTTTCACCCTGGAAGGGGCAGACATATATTCTCACTAGAACAGACACTGACTATGAATAAGGGCTTGCCTTCCTGAACTGCAGTATTTCTGCTAGAACCATTACCCACTGGTGTGTGAGCACCTCACTCTCTGTCATAATATTGCACCCCGCTTAGCATCTGTGCAAGGCTCACACTTTACAGCAAAAAGTCCATGCTGGGCTCAAGTTCATGATTCAAACATGCTCCTCAACCACTTCATCCAGGAGTGTATGGGTTGGTCGAATAATGCAATGACTTTTAAGGCTCAGATACTGTGCAGTAGGGTAGGAAAAACCTTGCAGGGCTAGGATAATACGTACTCGAATATAGTTTATTCTCTAAATCAGCAAAACATATATGGTGTGTTCCCCATAGACAAGATTCACGGGGCTGTGACAAGGAATGGGAATGGCAGGAACTTCTCTGCTATTATCTTTAGTGACCCACTAATAAACATCCTCCTTTTGCCTTTCTTCTCTTCCCCCATATCCCCCTCCCCACCCCACCCCATCTCTCCATCCCTCTGTCCCTCTATTCCTCCTTCCCTCCCTTCCTTTTCCTTCTTTCTTCCTTGTAGTGCTGGGGCTTGAACCCAGTTCATCAAACATACTAGGCAACTTTCTGACCACTAAGCTACATAACTGGTCCCTACAACTCTGTTATCTAGAGGTTTTATAGTTCAAAAGGAGAAAGTTTCCCCATGGGGCAAAGCAAATGGTTTTCAGAGTGGAAGGTAAAATAGGGCAGAGCAAATAGTTCTCAGAGTGGCCATTTGAGGACCTTCAAGCCAATGGATCAATAAGGCAGGAAAGGGGATCATCATGCTGACTGGGGTAATTGAACCTAACTATTAAGGGGAAAGTAGTTTGCTACTACACATCGAGGGAAATGAGGAATATATCAGAAACGTCAGAAATCTCACTGGGAGACTCTTCATCCTGCTGTCCTACAGTTAAACCAAGGGGAAAGTACACACTGCTATAGGAAGGACTACTTATGACAAAGACATTTCAGGAAGGAAGGTGTGCGTCATACTGCCAGTCAAACAGACACAACCTGCCAAGCTACCTGTTGATCACAAAGGCAATATGGTGTGAGTATTAAGAAAAAATAGTTATAAACAGCAGCTACACCCCATCTGACCAGAGGCAGACACTGACATGAAGACTGGAGATCTGAGCAGTTCTTTCTTATTTTGATTTAAATGTATATATACACAAACTGTTCTTTTCTCTGAACCTCCTAACATAGGATATGTAATATTTAAACTTCTATCTCAACACTTAAATTATAGGGTTATTAAAAAGGAAATACAACACAAGTAATCACATCAGCAAAGATGGATAAAGAATTGTTTTATACTTCTTTGGTGACTAGGATGTGGCAGACCTAGTAACGACTGTCTAAATGATGTGTACATCTTACTACCTGGAATTTTGTGAGTATGTTAGATTATACAGCAAAGGAGAATTACAACTGCCCATGGAATTAAATTTGTTAATAAGCTGACCTTAAAATAGGGAGAGCACCCTGGATTATCCATGCCCTAATGCAGTTACAGGGGGTAAAAAAGGGACAAGAGAGATGGCCGCATGAGGAGGACGTGGGACCTATGATGCAGGCTTCAAAGACGGAAAAAGGACAAGTCAACGGAACGAGGAATATGGGCAGCACCTAGAAGAAGGTAAGGAAGTGGGTTCCTCCCTAGGGTGTCCACGAGGCACACTGCCAACCTCCACTATGATTTTAGTCCCATGAGACATCTCTTAAGTTTTGGACCCCTGGAACAGTAACAGTTGAGTCATTTAAAGTCATGAAGTGTGTGACAATTCTTAGAGGAAACTATACGGGCAGGGGAGGTAGCATGCTTTTGTAACAGCACCTGGAACACGTAACTTGTTTATCCTCACTTGCTGGGGGCAGCAGCTTGGCCCACGAGGACGCCAGTGTCCCCCAATCCTCCTTCAGCTTCTTCACGTTCTGGCTCAGGCGCCATGTTCTCCTAAGGCACCTACATCATTAGAATTGGGGCTGGCTGCCGTGAGAGATCACGGTGGGATTGTCTGTTCTCATGGAGTTCAGCTTGTTCACATGGACTCGTTTCATTTTCTCCCACTTCCATCTTCCTTCCTTCCCACCACAGATCAACATCTGATACACAGCCTTTAGTCAACTATTTCACAATTACATAAAGTCAGATTATTACAATAAACCCTCTGCTGTATCTGGCTCTCCTAGGGTTCTTTTCTTCTGCTTGGATTCTGACGTAGTTAGTTGTGTCTTTAAGCTCCTTTTATTACTGTTGTTAAAGTTTTTCCAGTGTCTTCATGGGCCTGGAGCAGGAATTGCCATGCAGACATTACGACGCCTCACTTTGTGTCTCTATTGTTGACTTTATAATTTTCCCAATATATTCTTTTTATTTAGTGGACAAACTTCTACTTGGTCATAGATTCACCTATCTTTGAGCTTGTTAGTCCCACTCTGTGCCCCAAAATTCCTAAACAGAAGAAGCACAGGACAGCAAATCCACACTTGTGTCTTGGTCTTTTCTCAGAATCTACCAGACATGGGAAAATCTGTTCACAGCTGCGGCAGAAACTTGGCTCCAGCTGCACCCAGTATCTGGAGCTCTCTCTCCTTGCAGGCCTGCTGAATCCTCTTTGTGACTAGTTCTCTGTCCTCACAAGGACCTCACGGAGAATAAGGGTCACTGTACTTACATACAACCTCAGAGCCCCAAAGAAAGACGAAGGCCACCACGGGCTCCAATCCAGGGCATGAGGAGCTGCCCAGGACCATAACTTACTCTTCACTCCTTTGCCACTACTTCATCTGTTGCAACCTTGAAGAGCGCCCCTCCCATGTACACCTGTAGCTCACCGGAGCCTTGAACCTTGCCTTCCTTCATTACACATCTTCTTACACCTCTCCACTCCAGATAAACAGAATGGGAGAAAGGGACAATTTTCATCTCCACTGATCAAGAATCCTAATTCCAGTGATTTGTCAGCTAAATCCCAAGTTGCCTTCATGAAAATAAGACTAAAGTCCCTGAGGCAAATACACAACTTGGTCACCATCGTGACTGTTGACAACTACCTAACATATAATGTATTCGTAATATTAAGCAAAAGTCAGATTGAGAAAAGTGTACATTTTTTATATATAAATTGGTCAATGTAGGTATGGTACTCCAGGCAATTTCTGAATGCTGACCTAAACTGACCAGTGTTCCCAGTGGTCCCTGTGCTTGCCCTTCCAGAGTTTCCAACCTCTCTTGCAGGTCACAGCTATAAGACAGTAGACCCTGGGCCAGCAGTTGATTTGGCTCAAAGACTATGTAATTCTAGCCTCTTAATTCTAGCCTCTTAATTATGCACCACAATTTTTCCTAGGAAACTCTAGACAGGTTAAATCACACCACATACAAGTTACCATGGCAACTGGTCAAGAAAACATGAAGTATGGGTTTATTATTGCTACTAAATCAGTGTATTACTTTAGACATGCTAGCTTATTCCACTGGGCCTCAGTTTCCTCAACTATAAAGTGAAATCATTAGACTTAATGCTTTAAAACATACCCTAGCACTAATAGCTGGCTATTTTCTAAATAATATGGAAAAACGTTAGGCAAGGGGTGAGATCTTCAACTACAAGAATAGTTCCCTATTAGGGTAGAAGTGGTTAAAGGCAACCCTATTTGTGATATGTCCTGAAAGAATACACACACACGCACATACACATGTAAAGACAGAATCGCATCAGCCTTAGTCTATAGGAAGATAAATCTGGCTATCTTTCAACACAAATCAATAAACTAAATAAAGAGAAAGAGAGGAGCAGTGCATTTATACATTTAACAAGAGTTTCACCCACAGAGCTGATTATAAGGGAGTTAACTGTGAGCAAAATAACCATGACTCCTAGTATGAGGAGATTACATTCTCCTAGAAGAAGACATTGATATAATAATCACACTATGAGGTAACTGCAGGTTGTGGTAAGTTCTAGGAAGGTAACACATCAAAAGAGAGAGGACTGGGCCATTTGACCTGAGGCCAGAGTAAGGTACCTGAGGTTTAGCCATGGTAGAATGTGGGCAGTTGCTCTGGACAATTCTCATAGAGGTGGAGCCATTTGGATACACAAGCTTGAGGCACAGATGAGAGGATTGGGCTGGAGGTGGAAATCGAGAGGTGTTGTACCTGCTTAACAACTGAAATCCGGGGTGAGGACAGGGTCTCCTGGGGAGAAGAGGCAGTGAGATCAAAAGGAAGCCTGGGGACAAACCTGACTGAGAAGGCACGTTCAGAAGTTAAGGAAAAGGAAGTTAAGAATGAGTGACCAGAGTGACAGAAAGTGACCAGAGTGACCAGAGAGAGTGGCACATAAGAAGCAGGAGGGTGGAGTATGGTGTGGAAGACGGTGTTGAAGGCTGTTGCAGGCCAGGGAAGAGGACAGAGTCAGGGTCATTGGATTTAATGACAGGAGGTGCTCAGGAGACCCAGCGGGACCTGTTCATGTGGAAAGCATCATCCAGTAAGTGCGGGGCGAATACACAGAGGCAATGAGTGAATGAAATTCTTTTAAGTGGCCTGATAATAAGTATTCAAGTGTAGGGAATAGACACAGGAGAAAGACCAAGGTTGGGAGGCTGTCAGCTCCTCCCACTTGTGCATTCATTTCCCACTCTGGCATCTCTGGGGGGGGGGGTCACTGACCTTCTGAGCGCACCACCACTCCCACATTCATTCAATAAACAACAGGCAAAAGAGGCTACACCATCCTTGAAAGAGCTTGCCGTGTACTTGAGTTCAGCGTCTGTCGGTACGAACCACTTCGCAGAGGTGAGTAGAGAGATGAGTGGGACGTGTCTGCTTCCTGCATTTAGCAGTGGAGTCTACTGGGATGATATGGTATGATAAAGAGAAATGCCTAATATTTAAATTCTTTTAAAATTATTATTGCAGTAAAATACACATTGCTGTTAATCCTCTTGAAATACTCAGCCTCACTTTGAACACCATTGTTCCTGCCGCTTTCCGAAGTCTTCGGCTGCGCTGTTGTGGCTGCCTTACCATGTCCTGAGTTGATTCAAAACGTACACACTTTCTGAGCATTTCTACATTGAGGAAGAGCCAGGAGTTAACACACTGCCAGATATGGTGCGTGAGGCGATGAGAACACATGCCATGATGCTTTTCCAAGCCTGCCTTTCTGTTGGATGCCACTCAGCAGCAGCATTCACCATAGTTTGGATCACATCTAGAAAGATATTCATGAAAGAGTACTTCCAGAACTGCTCCAGAAAGTGGCAAACATGGTGAGATAAATGTATTCAACATGAGGGGAGTACTTCAAGGGTGACTAATGGCAATGTGTCTTTTACTTGTAAGAAGTTTTTTAAACAGTTTCAAGCATTCACCATTTATTATAATCCCACTACATGATGGCAAAAACTGCACATGCTATGCAGCATCTTCAGCCTGCCTTACTCTTGCCCTACCATCATCAATGGTAGGGACTGCTGACCACAAGTTTAACTTCTAATTTCTAGATCAAAGAGAACCACGTCTAGTATTTTGCTTTTCCCTATTGCTTCAGGAAGGAGGATTATGGAGCAGTACTGGAAGACCAGGGTGAATAAGGCTTTGGTAGTATGTTAGTTATCTATTTCTACATAATGCATTATCACAAACTTAGTGGCTTAAACAATGCATATTACAACCCCATTGTCTCTATGAATCAGGAATCCAGGAAGGTCTCTGGTTCTTCTACTTTGGTGTCTCTGTCACAAGGTGACTGTGTGAAGGTGTGGTCTTATCTGAAAGCACCACGAGAAAAGATTGCTTCTAAACCTATGTGACTGTCGACAGAACTCACCTCCTTAGGTGCCACCAGACTAGCATGCCCGCCAGTTCCCAAGTGGACACGGCCAGAGGTTTCCTTTAGTTCTTTACTACACGGGGCTTTAGGAGGTGGCAGTATGCTTAGTCAAAGCATGCAATCCAAGAGGCAACAAGAGACTGCTAGCAGAATGAAGTCACTATCTTATGTAACCTAGTCTACTACTTGGAAGCGAACCCCAAGTCCCAACTACAACCTTAGGGAAGAGGAAACAGGGATCACAAATACCAAGAAGCCAGCATCATTAGGGGGTATCTGAGAGATGCCTAGTACAGGTATCTGAAACCACCATGAATTTCCCGGCAAGCTCCGTTCATGCTCCCTAGGTACTGGTATGAACTGGAGTTTGCCTTCTAAGCCCTGTTTGATTTTCCCGATCAGCTGAGTATGGGCAGATGCCCTCATCACAAGAAGCTGTCAATTCCAGTCATCCGTAGGGGCTGAACCTTGTCCTAACATGCATGAACCCCTCTGTTTGGTGACACTGATGCAAGACAGGAGTGACTTGTCCTTGTACCATGCCCACTCTTTGGGCTTAGACCCCTAAGCTGGGTCACATCAGGTGTGAGATAGTTCTGTGTCCTGGAGTTATTTTCTGAAATCCTGACCCTTCCTTGGAGATAAACAATTATTTCAAATTCTCACAAGGCTCCCAGACCTGCTCAGCATACACTCTGGCTAAGAAACCTCTATCTTGGACCTCATATTCTTTTTCACAGCCTCATTCAGATGTAATTCACATATCATAAAATTTGCCTTTATAATATACAATTTGATGGCTTGTAACATATTCACTACAACAACCTTCACTACAATCAACTGTAGAATTGATACTTAACCCCCAAAGAAAGCCTATATATTTGTAACCATTTCCCAAACCCCAAACCCTAGACAACTACTAATCTCTTTAGGTCTCTATAGATTTTCACATTCTGGACATTTCAAATAAATAGTATACCATAATAAATGGCCTCCTATGTCTGGTCTCTTTCACTTAATGTTTTCAGAATTCATCTATGCTGTGCCAAATACCTGTATATCATATCTTTTTGTTGGAAAATATTTGATTCATATTACCAGCTATGCATATTAATAATGCCCATAAGAAATGCCAAAAAATCAGATATGGTATAAATATATATCTTATTTAATTATTCCTGCAGGTGGTTTTCATTTTGGCTATTATGAATATTGCCATTATGAACACTTGTATGTAGGTTTTCATGTGAGCATGTTTTTATTACTCTTGGGTATATAGTGAGGAGTGCAAGGCTGGGTCACATGGTAACACTGCATTTAACAAATCGAAGAATTACCCCATTGTTTCCCAAAGAAATAATTCTTCATTTCCAGCAGCAATATAGGATAACTCCATAATTTATCAGCCTTTCCACATGTCATTATTGGTCCTTCTGATTAAACCCATCTGAGTGGGAGTGAAATGGTATCTCGTTGTGAATTTAGTTTATATATACCTCATAAAGCGTGAGGATGAGCACCCTTCTTTATGCTTCTAGGCATTTGAGGAACTTTCCGTAGGTGCCATGATTCCTGGTTCTGCCTCTCCTTCGGCTCCTCTCCACAAGAGTAAGATGACAGGAGTGAAGGTGACACGCCCATCTGGAGCCCCAGCCTGCTATGAGAGACTGTGACCTAGGTACTGGTGACACCAGAACTCCTTGGATCAAGGGGACCTCTTGGATCCTTTAGATTACGGCCCTGAGGTCGGACCACACAGCCCAAAAGCACACCCAACATCCTGAAGGATGACCACCGAGACAAAGCTGTCTGCGGGACAGGAGGACCATTGCACGTGGACATGCAGGCAGGGAGCAAGTGTGGCGCTCATGAAGCGGGGAGGCCAGGGGTGGGAAGCACAGGTCAGGACTGAGCTGGACCCTGAGACTGGCTCTCTAGATTGCCACGTGGTGGGGATGTGAAGATCCTAAATTCATCCTAGACTTCGAGGTTGTTATAAAGATTATATTTTTAAAAATAGGATAGAGTTTAGTTTTCAAAAAAGTCATCAGACACAGAGTATGTGGCCTCTATTGGTTCTTTCGCTCTGACCCACACATGTTAGGGCAGGGCTGGAATGTGCTCCTACTGCATGATCCATGTGCTAGAACTCAGTAGAAACCCAGTACGGATGGGGCTGAGCCAGGCCACCGAGACCCAAGGCCCGGGGCAGTGACCTACGTGCACGAGCCAGGAGAGGTTAGCAGCTAAAGGCCAAGGCTCTGGACAGAGCAAGGCTATCTATATTGAGTCCAGTCTCTGGCCACTTATTGGCCAGCGAACTGGATTAAGTTTTTTAAAATTCTGTAGGCTTGTCCCTGTGAAATGAGAATAATTATACTATCTTCCTCAGGGGAATGCTGTGAATTTTAAATGGGTTAGTACCTTTAGGGCACTCAGGATAGAGCCCAACCAGGAGGAAACATTCAGTGTCTGATTGCTAGGAGACTCACTGGGCACCAAAGAAAGTGAGTGTCTCTCTCTCAGTAGAGACCTGCCCCCAGGTCATTCCAAGGTCACCAAAACCCGTATGGAAGAAGACACATTCCAAGAGTTAAACTGCTTTCTGTTTGCTTGGCTTTTCTTGGGAGAAGAACGTTTCCAGTAAATGCCAACAAGCCTTGATTTTGTATTCAGAATTCTCTAGAATTTGATGAGGACCCTCTGAGAATAGCTCATTCTTGAGAAGGGGACTTTAGAAAAGGTTGAAAATGCTAAAATTTGACCCAGTCTCCAAATGAAAAATAACACCTTTAAGGGAAACCAGAGACAGCTCCCTGTATTTCTCTTGCTCTGGAAATGCACTGTGACGAGTAAGGCCCCAGGGCTGGTGTATGCAAACTTCCTCTGTGCTCATGGAGATAACTGAATCCCCTATAATGATGGGCCAGGAAAAAAATAATATAAAAAAGACCCAGAAAGACAAGGCTCAGACACTCCAGATTGGCCTAGCTTGGCTCCTAGCCTAAAGTACCTACACTTATTCTGCAGTGATTTGTATTTATCTATTTAGTGCTCCCACTAGGCAGAGAGAGAAAGGGAGAGAGAGAAAAGAAAGAGGGAAAATGTGGTCATAATTCAGTCTTCATAGTTAGGCAGCAAGCTCGAAATTGAAAAAGTTATTCAAATGGATAATGAAATGGAGCTGAGCTTCTAATGTCCTCTTCCCCAAGCAAATGGCATAAATTGTGGCACTTTGCAAATGGCTTACATGTTGTTGGGGATGAGATTATATAAGAGTCAGCTCAGTGGTGCTGCAGGAAGGCATCACCCCAGGCTGACTGGTGCGCACGTGTACTTGTGCGAAAGGACAAATGAAGTCTCTGCTTTTGGCCTTGAGATGGTCATTGTCCGCTGCCAGGTTGGAGCCACAGACCCTCTACGCTGCTCAGATCTTCATTGGTGAGACTGGAAGACCTGTCCCATGGTGCTGTATCCTTAGCCTAAATGTATTAAACAGCGTCAAGCAAGTAGTGTAAGTTCTTGAGTATTGCTTGGGCTAAAGTGAGGCTAGGATACACCTGCAAATCCCAGTGGTTAGTGGCACTGAGGGCATTACCACATCTCTCCCCCCATCTGTTATGAGGGTCAGCCCCTAATGAAGAGGTGTCAGTAGACACATGGCGATCACTTCTATGGCATGTTCCACCTGTACGCCCCAACAAAATTCCATGTGAGTAACAAAGATTTTCATATTCCACTTTTCAGGGAAGAGGGCAATACACTTTATGTTACCATTTTATAGGTCTGAAATAACTAAAGTACAATTGTCACTGGATGGGGTCCAAAGAGGCCCCCTGAAGAGGAGACAGTGACCTCAAATCACTTCTCCATAGTCAGTTCATCAACTCCTATCACAGAAAACGAATTTCAGGATTTGTCATTATTAAGAAACATAGACAAATTTATTATGCAGAGTTAAAGATGTAAACACTCAGAAAAAAGTAGAGTGCTGGCAGCACTCAAGAGAGAGATACAGCCTTTGGTCTGGGCCTAGGAATATACATATATACACGTATACATATATATATATATACATATACACATATATATACATATATATATATATATGTAAAACCATGTACATATAGTGTTAAAGGCATCCTGTAGGGTGGGTGACCTAAGATGTTTGTCTAAAAACAATCTTTAGATCCCTTGACTCTGTTTCTTCATCTTAAATTCAGATTGCTGCTCTTTACCTTACCAACTAGGTTAATTCATGGACTTACGGTATCTTTAAGGGATTTGGATATGATGGGCCAGGAAAGAATGCCCCAAATGCTTAGGGAATAAAGGTACAAATACAGATATGGATAACCCTGGTTAACTTTGACCATGCCTTAGACCTATAGTTTCCTTTTCTCTTTTCCATCAGTCTTTATTTCTTCTATCCTACCTCACAATGAGGCATGGTTAGTTAGGCCATGGAGCAAAGGTTAAGCCGTAAGCCCATGTGCCTTTCATCATTGGGATCTTGACACTCAGCTTTTGAAACCTGACATCTCACCACCTACACCAGTCCTGTCGCACAGAGCTTGCCGTGATGGTTGGAGGGCATCATGCTCTATGCTATCCAAGATGGTAGCCACTCCCTGCAGGTGGCTAATGGGCACTGGAAAAGTAGCTAGTATGGCTAGAGACCTGAATCATTGTATTTAAATACAGCAAGTTCAAGTTTAAAAACCACATACGGCTTGTAGCTATTGTTGAAGGCAAAGAGACAATAAAAAGGTCTTCATCTATATAATGGTCAGGAAAATTAGTCCTGTTCCAGGCCTTGTGCTGTCTCCTCTTTGTCTCCTCTTATAGTGGTTTAAGGCATAAACTTCCAGGTCAAGCAGACTATTTCACAAACTCTCCAGTCAAATGACATATTCATAAGAAAGATAAAATTTTAAAGATTTTTTAAAAAATAGCTTAGAAATCTGAGAAAACTAAGGTTAAGTGTTTCATTTACATCTATGGTACTGTATTAATATAGAACTGAAAAAAAAGAAACAAAACATAGAGAAAAAACTGGATGAGGAAATGCAATCATTTGTTTAATTTTTCCCCAGCAGTATCTTTCTGGTGTAAAGCTATGGAGTAATTGTGAATTTCCTCCAGAAACAGGGCTGGTAGAAAGTCTTGCAAGCACAGGATTCCCACCAGGAAGGACAGTCATAGCTACAGCCACAAAGGAAACCACAGGACAGGAACTTGAAGATAAATGTCATGTCTGAGACGCAAACATACCGCATAACTCAGAAAACCCCAGTTGAGAGAAAAGAGTTTGCCTTTTTGAAGCAGGTAAAGCAAAATAATGAGTAAAAAGTCAGAAATCTGGAATCTAAGAACTGGAAAGAAAGTTGGAGATTCTACCAGATGTTCGTGGTCAGGATGCAGAGGAAGGACAAGAATCAATGGGTATCACTGTTGCAGGGCAACGTCCTGGGGGACCGGCCTCTGGCGTCTGAGGTGCTAACCTCAGAGCTGGAAGCCACAGCACGAAGCTTGGCATGTTGGTCAGGATGCTTTGGATTAAGCAAAAGAATCCCTAGGGGATGTGTGTTTTTTTTTTTAAATAACAGAATTTACTATTTCATATGATGATAAAGCCAGACATAGAGTGAGCTCAGGGCTTGACTGCCTATATCTAATTGAATTCTCAGGTGAATTTTATGAGGAAAGTTCATTCATTGACATGAAAAAGTGGTGGCATTGGCAGGTGAAATTGCTTGCCCAAAGCCACACAGCAGTGCCAAGGTTGGACCCATAAAGCTGTGGGCAGTGAAAGTAAACATTTCTTGGTGGTGAGGTTTGTCTTATATGATGAGGGAGTTAAGCACTGTAGACATCATGACAATGGCTATGGAGTGCGATTTCCATTTTATGAAATTCACAATTTACCACACCGCGAGGTATGGTATCCAAGTCTCACAGCAGATCAAACCGCTAAAGAGTCCCTTGGCTCAATGCTCAGAGCTTCGTATCAGAACCACCAGGTGTCATTTCATGGCTCTCGCCCCGGCGGAAGAACAGTAAAGCCGCCGACCAAATCCGCGTACCCAGCGGTGCTCGGTGAGTACCCTGCTGCCGGTCTCCCCTCTACCCACACGTACCCGTCAGCTGCTGTTCTGGGAAAGTGAGGAGGCAGTAAGGGCCAAGCCAGGGATGCCAAGCAAGGGGAGAGGGAAGAAGCAGGCTCTGCAGCCAGTGGGGTTGGGCTTCCCCAGAGAAACTAACTTCCGGTTGTTCAAGAACAGAGGGAGTCCTGGCGGAATCTAGAGAGCTGGCCTCAAATGCTGAACCACTCTACCCTCTATCTCCACTGAAGTCCCCAGATTGTTTTTTATCAAAATGTAGCCCATAAATAGGAAAAACAATGAACCAATGCATGCCTGCATGAGAGGGACTTTAAAAAGTATGCAGCTTGTATATAACCCAATAAAAGGTACTATTTTTGGTCAAGAGAACTTCCACATAGGAAGATCTAAAAGACACTCAGTAGACAGATCTAAGCTTAGTTTAGCCTATGTG
>PVJX010004536.1:0-42661 GCA_004027295.1 Dolichotis patagonum
TTTATAAGCTCTACACATGCGTGAGTCTCTACATGTATATCTATCATTTCTGTATTAGCAGGAAAAACAAAACAAAGCAAGATAAAACAATTCCTAGAACAGCATGAGGCAGAAAAGTCACATAAAACCACAATACAAGGTGATCTACAATGGTTACCATGGTGTCTCAGCAGTATATAACAACATTAATAAAAACAGATACATTATTCTTAATGCATGAAACATACTTGAGTATTTTTTACTTTTTTTTTTTTTTGGGTACCGGGGATTTGAAATGACCTTGTGTTTGCCAAGCAGGCACTTACGCCGCTGAACTAAACCCCTGGCCCTTATGTCATTTTAAAAATAGAAATGCTTTCTCTGATTTTTATAGAAATAGTTTCTCCATGGGTTGTTAAGTGTAGCTCAGCAAAGACTACCTTTGGGAAACTAACATTAAGTATGTAAGGGAAGAGAAGGGTGTGAAAATTTAAGCATGTTTGTAATAATGGAAAGTGATATAACCAGAACATTTGTTGAGAAGAAGGCTCATATACAGGTGTAGTACTAGATAATGGTTGAAATGAGCTACCTCATTGCCTCTTTCAATGTGGATATCCTAAGAGACAAATTGACTAGAAAAAAATGTGGAGTGGCAGAGCATGATACAGTGTAACAGTTACTGGTACAAGCTGTATAGTAAAGTTATAAAAACGTACACAGGAAAGATGGATCTTAACTTCTAGATAGCCTATTGACTATGTGAGGGAGAAAAAGATTAGGGGCTTCTATAATGTATTAGTCCTTCTTTTAAAAGATTTGGAAAATGTATGAAGATAAAAGTAGTGCAGTGGTTACATAGATTTAGCGGGGAGGGTTTGGGAGATGACAGTTAGTAGGAAGAGTATTTTGACCTGGGAAAACAAAAAAGACCTTAGTTTGTTTGTGGTTAAATAGTAGCTGTATAACTCTGTGAATTATGCTTAAATCTATTGAGTTTGTTACTTTAGGTTTGTAAATTCTTTGGTATGGAAATTTTTGGTTTAATAAAGTTGTTTTAATTAAAAAATAAAAAGATCTAAAGCAGATATGACTAAGTGTAAGAATTGTTAACTTTATAGGTAGGCTTACCTGTCTGTATACTTGTGTATTTCAAATAATACTTGTATATGTATTTGAAATATTTGAAGAAAGGATAAGCCAGAGTTTTCAGTAGGAAGATGATTATGCTAGTCATTTACTACTTTATATTTGAAAGCACTAAAACTAAGAAAATTATAGTTACTGTTTTTATGTTCCCAGAGGAATTTAAATGTTTCTTGAGTTACTTGATATATCATTAGCTGTACTGTTCAATTCTTACATAGTGCCTCTTCTTCATTAGTTAGCTTTTTAAAACATTGCAAGAATTTTTAACCTAATACTGCTGTTGCCAGGCCTATATTTTTGTTATGTTCTGTTTCATTTGGAACTCATGTCATTCTGCTTGCTATGTATTTATTATATTCTTTTACTTCATTGTTTTTCTTTTGATAAAAACCAAAATTGCCCGTTCCAACTGATTAACCAGTTTTTCTGTAGAATGTTTTGGAAACGTACCTGATAATGAAACAGAAGCTATAATATTCTTCTTGTTTACATCTGTGTTTGTTAGCTGGAGCTAGTATCAGAAAATCTTTATCGGTACCGGGGATCGAACTCATGATTGCGTGCTTGCAAGGCGCTTATGCCGCTGAGCTAAATCCCCAGCCCCCAGAAAATCTTTAGAGAGGTGATGTTAGTAGGCATCAAAGGAGACAAACATGGCTTTGTAGTGTGCTTCATCATCTGAGTCTGCCCCCTTGTTTGTAAATGGCCTAGTGCAGTGCTGGCACACGATTGGCCTTTAATAAATACTTGTGAAATGAAAGCACACAGCTAACATGTTTTATATTTGAGTTGTCTCTTAAAATTCAAGTATTTTTCTGAACACAAAACATCATGCCTGCTGAAAACACATTTTTACGCCAGGTGGCACATACCTATATAAGCTCAGCACTTGGCAGGCTGAGGCAGGAGGATTTGCTGTGAGTTCCAGGGTAGCCTGAACTAGACAGTGAGACCCTGTCTCAACAAAACACATTTTTAGTTATAATAAGAGAGCAGGCAGTGTTTGTCAGTGAGCTGTGGCAAATCGAGTGGATTGGAATGCTCTTTGATGTATTTTGTGATAGCCTAATTATTTGTGTGTAACAGGTTTATTTGTGTGCAACAGGTTTGTTTGTGTGTAACCTTTATTTGTGTGTAACAGGTTTGTTTGTGTGTAACCTTTATTTGTGTGTAACAGGTTTATAAAGTACAGATGGACTTGTCAGATTATATGTTCCTGTTAAATTCATATGCATGTTATCTGGAATTATAAGGTAATAATACTTTTGTATTTAGAAATTTACTTTTTTTAAAAAGTAAGGGCAGAAAATAATTTAGTAGCTACTTCTGAAAATAAGGAAACATTTTATACTTTTTGAATAAAAAGTTGCACATTTGTGTATTGCTGACCTAATAGATTAAATAACTGTATAGCAAGAACTCAGTTGTTCATCTCAGGTTCGGAAAACACAGGTAAAGGTAGGTTACTGAATATACTGAGTTTTAAATTTTGCAGCATGCAGGGTGCTGAGCCAGGTATCAAGTGGTGTGGATAGGGTGCTAATCCCTGCAGATATTTCACCTTTAGTAGGAGAGGAAAATGTGCGTGCAGTTCATTAAAATGCAAGAGAAATTGCCATTAGGTTTTTGAGATTTGTGGGAGATGGAGAATTCACAGGGAGTTAATCAAGTTTGAGTTGATGGTTGAAGGAAGAACAGAATCTGACCAGATTAGAGTGAAGAATAGCTCTTACTAAACAGATGAAACAAGGCTGAGCTGAGGTGGGAAACGGTTAGCTTTTTAAATATTAGGTAGGAAAGTCATTCAGGGAGTCAGGGAGTGAAGTGAGTTAAATGCCAACCCAAACTGCATACCAAGACCCTGTCTCAAAAAAAAAAAAAAAAAAAAAAAAAAAAGGAAGAGATCCTGTTTCTGGTCAGCACATTAGGAACCTCTTTGGGGTCTTGTCATTAAAACAATCAGATAGGGTAGTGGTGTTTTTTCTCCTGAAGAAATGACTACATCTTTCTGGAATTATTCCCATGTGGACAGGGGAATAATCCAACACAGTTCTGACGTTGTCTTTCTGGAGACTGGGTTAGGTCCACCGGTTGAGGGCCCAGGCCACCTCCTGCTTTGCAGGTTGCATTCTGAGCTCTTGTTTCATCTGTGCTTCTGTGAGATCATGTGGCCTCATCATGGCTTTCTGGTCAGTGTGTTCTGGACTGAGGCAGGTGCCCCAGAGGTGCCTGTGTAGTCATAGCCACTTTGTGCACCTTGTTTTGTTCAGATTGTCTCAGCAGTGAGTTTGTGCCATTTATTCTTTTTTAAGAATTATTTTTTTTCTTGAAAAGTATATTTGAATAAATGTGAACACAAATAGCAAATGCTTGGCTTTTAGCAAATATTAGAGCTTAGCTGACTTCTTTCCAGTAAAATTATAAACATCCTTGTTTTAACAGAATACTGTCTGAATTCAGGGATCATGTCACTTTGTTTATGAAAAATGAACAGAATTATGTAATAAATATATGACCAGAATGGTCCTATTTGCCATAAGCGCATGCCTTTCTGAAGTATGCTTTTAAGTCATCTGAATTTCTGTATTAATACCACGATGTACATTTTAAATTTGTAACCAGTAGTAAAAACTTTTTAAGGTGTGCTGAGACAACAGTGTTTGACGAGTTATGTAGATATAGGGGGAGATGGATCAAACCTAGTTCTCCTGTGCGCTCCCAGTGTGCACCTTATGTCCCATGTGTGGGTATCCCTTACCCTCAGTAATGTCTACTGCAGCAGTGGCATCACTTGGGTGTTCTCTGATCCAACACAGTCTACCTGGAGACAGTGTTAGGTCCATGGATTGAGGGCCCAGACTACTTTTTCCTCTTCAGGTTGCATTCTGAACTCTTGTTTTATCTGTGCTTCTGACTTACCAAGTATAAATCTGAATGCCCACAGTTCCTTCCTTAGGTTAATTAATTTGCTAAAGTGGTTTGCAGAACTCAGGACAGTACTTACTTACTATATCTGCTAGTTTGTTACTGTAAAGAACATTGCAAAGGCAATAGATGAAGTGAGTCATAGGTGAGGTATGAGAGAAGAGTTATAGCACTTCAAGCCTTCTTCAGGGGACTCATTTCCCAGTTAACCTCCACATGCTTAGCCATCCAGAAGCTCTCTGAACCCCATTCTTTAGCCTTTTGTGGAGGGTACATTATGTAGGTGTGGTTGAATAAATCGCTGATCATTGGTGACAATCTAACCTTCATACCCCTCTGCACTTTCCAGCTTTTAGGAAGTGGGGCTAATCCTGCCTTGGTTTTTTTCATGACCAACTCTTCTTTTTAAGCTTCCTGGAGGATGCCAGCCATTGGTTAACCTGTTAACAAATACATAGGTGTCACTGTGGGTATTCCAAGAATTTCAGGAATTACATGCCAGGAAACAGGAATTAAGAGCAAATTATATTTCACATTAACACAAGTTAGCACTGCTCAGAATAAATACTGAAATAGGCAAAAATGGAAGTTTTAAACTTTACCAGTGATTTTGTTGTCAAGAGCTGTCTCCTTATTAAGATTCAAATGTAATTGTTTATAGTGCTTTTCATATTTTCATTAAAGGGGATGCTAGGTAGTAATAAAGTAATGAATCATCATAATGAAGAAATTCTTTTGTTAGTGTGTACAAGAACACATCTACTTCTAGTACCTACTCTTCCTGAGCAGAATGTAACTTGTATAGAGTTTTATATAGCAGCCTGGTGATGTTTTTACATGTCTATATCTTTGATCTGGTAATTTTATTCCTGATACTGTGTCAAAAGAGAATAATCTATAAAGTATAGATAAAAATGTATGGAAAAAGATGTTTTTCACAATATACTCAGTCTTCTCCAAACTGGAAACAAAGGAATGGTTAAGTGGTTTTGATAGATCTGTATAATAAAGTAGTATGTGTCTGTTAACATGGTATCGACATGAGGAAATGCTCATGAAAATAGTTCACATTCTGTAAAATATAGCTGGGTAAAAATTGGGAGGAAATACCATGGAGATAGTTTTGACTTCTCTCTGGAGAGTAGGTGTGTACATTATGATCTGTGATTTACAGATTTTAAAAAATGAGCAAGTACTTTTGTAAGTTGGAGAAAAACACTTTCAGGTAGGAAAATTACAAGTCATATCTGTGTTTTGGAATGTTGACTGGTGTAAAGGAAGGTGGGTTGGACGTTGGAGAGAATGAGTAAAAGTGGAGCTTGGACTACTTCACACAGTGGGAATGGGTAAGGGGTTACCCAAGGAGAAGCAGCATCATGATTGAGGAGGTGTGCAGGAAGTAATGGAGGAGTGCACTGTGATGCCGACCTTGACAAACAGCTATGCTTCCTTGGGAGAAAACCGCATGGTGTTGCTTAGTCATATTTAAACCAGAACTTCCTTTGGCATGCTTTTCTGAGCTGGAACCATAATACATTATGGCATAATTGTTTACATTTGCATGGAATTAGCCAAAAATTGGTTTTACTTGAAAACTGTGATATTATGTAATAACTTAAACATACATTTATAAAAAACAGAGCTCCTATTGCTTAAGTCTTTTGGACCATTATAAATACATATTTGTATCTGCTTTTCTTTGCCTGTGTCCTTTTGTGTCTGCTTTCCTTGCTTGGGCAAATTGGCGGTAGACATCTGTTAGGGATGGTAATGATCCCTTAGGGCAGTGGATAACCATGGGTGTGTATCAACCTCCTAGTGACGCGTGCCCCAGCTACATTCCAGATCTGCTAAGTCAGAATGTTCTTGTTCTAGCTTTTGAATTTTGAAAAAATTTCCACATGATTGTGGTGTAGAATCCTATTTAAGAGCTATTGTTAGAGCTTCAAAAATAAATAGATTTAAGTTTATGTTGCATTTTATTTCCTTCCAGAGAAACTCCAAACTCTTTATGAAAAGGTGTCAAAGTACAATCCTAAACCTTTCTAGCATTTTTACTGACATGATCCTGTGGGGAACCTTATATAGCAGCAAAAGTAGACCAGCATTTTTCTACTGCCATCCCTATTCTTGTATACACCGTGCCTTATGCCTAGAATTTTCCCTAGCTACATCTGTGGACATTTTTCTTCCTTGTACATCTCTCTGATTCTCTCTACATGCTCCTAGAGACCCTGTCAGAGAACATTTCTGTCTTTCAACATATTTTGTTTATTTTTGGTTTATTTGAGACAGGGTCGCACTAAGTAGCCAGACTGGTTTTGAGTTCATAATTCTCCTGCCTCAGATCCCAGTTGCTGAGGTATGAGCCACCATGCCCAACATATTTTGTATTTGCTTTTGTGTGCTCTGGACCTTAGAACAGTACTGGAAGCTGCATGCCTTGAATATATGTTGAGTTGATTAAAGAAGTAATCTTAGTCAAACGATTTTCTGCCTTTTAGGTTATCTGTGTACCTATCTGATTGGACCCATCTGGTTCTATAGGACTCCTCATCTTTTACTTATTTTAACAATGATAAAATAGTGTATAGATGTTTCTTGAACAAATATGTAAGCTTTACCAAGCAGAATTCACAATGGTAGGATAGAATCACAAGATTGAAGACACAGGAAAGGATAGAATAGCACAGTTCTGAGAAAATCAGTCTCTGGATTCTCAGTGACATGACTTGGTGTGCTACTCAGTATGGAGGGTTGTAGTCCCTGCATCATCAGCCACATGGATTTGATGCTTTTTATTTGTTTGTTTAGTTGGTTGGTTTATTTGAGAATGCATCTTGCTGTGTAATTCATGCTGGTCTTGAAAGCAGTCTATCTCAGGCTGGCCTTGAACTCATAGCAGTCCTGCTTCAGCCTCCACACCTGGCTAGTGAGAGTTTTGGGAGTCTTCATTTGCACTAAAAGGGGACAGTGTGTTCTGTGCATACAAGCAAGGGAAATTCATTGTAGTGTTCGGTTTTATGTGTTCTAGTCGTGGCACCAAGCTGTTTTGAATGTCTGTTTCACCTTACGTAATATTTCCTCTCATATGTTAAGAACTACTCTTGCAAGCTAGGGAATGGTTTAAAGTTAGCAAAGGTATGGAAAGTGTTTCGCATTTGTCAGCAATTGTGAGGGGTTCAAGATTTTGTATTTGGTGGTGAAAAGCATTGGAGCTTTTACCAATTGGAGTGTGATGGGAGCGTGTATTGTTATGAGTAGCTTACAGGGGTCTCCAGCTTCTTTGATGGAGTTCACATAAAGTAAATGAATTATGACAAATGTAGAAATATATGGCTTAAGCACATCAACAGGAAACATTTTCATCACCACCCAAAGTTCTCAGAACCCTTTTGCAGTTAGCAGCCTCCCCAGCCTCCTTGGCTTCTGACAACCCTACTCTGCTTTCCGTGCCTGTGACTTGACCTTTGAAAGGTGGCATTGTGTGCTGTGTAGTCCTTTGTGTTTGGCTTCTTCTGCTTAGCACAGTGAATTTGAGTTCATATTGTATCTGTTCATTGTATTTTGTTGTTAATTAGTATGCATTTCATTATTTAGTCACAATATAACCTTTCTACAGTGATTTAGGGGGGGCAGAGTGGGGGAAGAGAGGTTGAAACTGGTACATTATTTGATAGGGATTTACTTTGACATGTAATATCCAAACTGTAAGGGACATTTGGGGGTGGTTGTTTAAAAGTACGTTGATTAAAAAAGATTAAAAGACTTGGTGGTTACATACACGTGCAGTAATTTTTCCTAGCGTGCCTCCTGGACCTCCTGCCTCAGATTCTTCTGCTGTGGTATCAGACTTCTGGATACCAGGCTTCGGCTTCTCTTGGACTTTGTGCTCTGTGATTGGGGAAGTCCCAAGACTGTCAAGTGGGTGTTGTCAGTACTACATATAACTCATCTCATCTCAGTTAGTGAGCTTCAAACCCATTTCAGGTGTCAGCCACCTGCCACCTGCTGGTCCCTGTAGAGGGTCTGTGGCATAGCAGGACATTCAGTCCCACTAGAAAAGGCAGACATGGCAGTGTACATCTGTAATCCCTGCACTCAGGAGGCTGAAGCAGGAGTTTCACCACAGATTTGAGGCCAGTGTGGCCTAGATGATGAGTTCAGGGCCATCTTGAACTACAAAGTGAGACCCTGTCTCTATCTAACAGCAAAACTCTGGCCAGAAACATTACCTTTCTTCAGCCTAGCTGTTTAGTAAAGCATGCATTCTTGTCTCCCCCCACACACTCAGAGAGTTGTTTGAGGATTAAGTCAGTATGAATCAACCACTTAGGATAGCACTATGCTACTTCAAGTGTTTGAAAAGCCTGTTGTTTTGCCAGGTGTGGTGCTCCGCACTTGTAATCTTAGTACTCAGGCAGAGGCAGGGAGCATTGCTGTGAATTCAAAGCTAGTCTGGACTCATTAATACTAGTTCAGGGTCAGCCTGAACAGCAAAATGAGACCCTGTCTCAAAACCAAACTGAACCAAACCAAGCCACAACAAAACAGTTATTTTAAATAATATGTTTACTGCCACCCTGGAGAGAAACATCCTGTGTTTTTTATTTATTCATCATTACCAATAAAGAATCACCATGTTTTCTGAAGTTTAGATCTTCCTTTTTGATCATTTTCTTTCTTTTTTTTTTTTGTACTGGGTATCAAGCAACATTGCACTTGCCGGGCAGGTGTTTGTGCCACAGAGCTAAATCCTTGGCCCCATTTTCTGTGTTGTTGAAATATATTTTTGAAAAGTGTCTTCAGAAAAAGGTCTGTGGATAGTAGTTTTTGTTGATTTGAAAATATACTTTCTTTATATATATATTTGTTAATTAGACATACCACCAAGCATGAATAAGTAGTTGCTCTCAGCACTTTGATGATTTTATACTACTGTTGTTAAACTTTTGTTTTTTGAGAAATGAAATGACAATGTAATTGTTATTCCTTTATAGAAAATGACTTCTTTCTCTAGCTACTTTTTAAAACTATTTTTTCCCTTTGCTGCGGTGTTTATCACTTTTACTGTGCTGGGAGAATTTCTTTATTCAGCACACTTTGTGCTTTCTGAATCTTATGATAAATCATGTTCTTTATCAATCCTGCACAATTCTTTTATTTTTTCTAGTAATGGTGTGTTTCTTATTTTTCTCTTTTCTTCAAGAACTCCAAATAATAGATAAGAGGTTAATAAACCTTCTTATTGCCTACTCCATCTTGACTGTGTATACTTTTGGCTTCTTTATCTTTCTATAGTGCATCCTTGGTAGCTTCTTCAGATTTATGTTCCAGTCTCTTACTTGTTGTTTAATAAATTCATCAAGTTTAACAACACCCCCATTCAGGCATTAATTCCCTTTTTTTATTTTTATGAACATCATGGACATATAGTCAACCCCCTCCCTAGCTGTGGTTCCCTATCTTCAGAGTCCTGACTGGATTCTACGTACTGAGGTTGGGGAGAGATTACCTTTGTACTAGTCTTATACAGATTTTTTTTTTTTTGTCTTTGATTCCTAAACAATAGGTAAAAAGTATTTGCATAGCATTTACATTGTGTGAGGCATTATCAATAATCTAGAGGTGATTTAAAGTATATGGGAGAGTGTGCATAGGTTATATGCAGATACTGTGCCATTCAATATGCGTGACTTGAGTGTTCTCTGATTTTTCTGTCTTGGAAGTATGTGTGTCTCTCCTTAAACCAGTCCTCCACAGATATCAAGGGACTCATGTCACATATTTTATAGTCTATGCTTCCTAAAACTAGTATATGAAATTGAATTTTGCTGTTTATTTATTTTGGCTTTTTCATAGGGTACTGTTTTCTTGTGATTTGAATTTGAATTTGGTGATTTGAAAAAAAATGTTGAATCAGTCACTGGATTGTCATTGCTAAGAAACCTAAAGGGCCCATATCGAGGGTGTATTTCCTTCATTTGTTTCTGTTTCTTCCACCTACCCTAGGGTACCGCCTGCCCAGGAATACTCTGAATTAACTCCTTGGTTCGGGGATTTCCAAGACTGGGTAGTTAGTGTAGTAATTCAAACACTCTTCACAAGGAGAAACTTGAGATCACAAATTTTTAGGAGTGTTCCTCCCTTGCTATTAGGTGTGAAGAAGGACGAGTACGGTATCCCAAGTCCACTTTAGGAGCAGGTGGCCTTATTCTTTGTCCAGAAAGAGACAGACTCTTTCTAGAGCCAGTCTCAGAACACCAGTTCAGTAAGTTAGCATTTCAATCTATTTTCACTTTGTTTTTGAGTACTCTTACTGGACTTGATTTGATGCTTCCAGAATCCTTGTTTTCCCAATGGCATCTACCAGTCTCTTACTACTACCACTGCCAAAGTAGTATTGATTAATGTTTTTCAATATCTTTGAAGATTTATGTGCATAGTTTCTTTAGTAAGGTTAACATTAGTGCTAATTGAAACACTTGTCTTCTAAAATAAAGCTGTTTATGCAGGACCTAAGAATTTACTCACTTAATGGTAGAATACTTGGCTCACAGGTTTGAGACCTTGAATTTGATCTCCAGCAATGTAACCCCCCAAAACTGGATGAATGAAGTTAAAGAATTTCACGGAGACAGGATGTGTTGCATTGATTATTTTTGTTGTTGTTGTTGTTTTTGAGAAGAGGTCTTGCCGTGTAGTTCAGACTGATAGTGAACTCTCTAAGTAACCCAGATTGGCCTTGAATTCATGGTGATCCTTCTGCCTCAGCCTACCGAGTGCTTGGATTACAGGTGTGTGCCTCAACACCTGGCCCCATTAACCTTCAGGCAATTAAAATTCTGTAATGCTGTACAGTCAGCACAGATCAGTTTTTCCAAAGAAAGTAGCTGGGATTCTGATAGCAATTGCATTGAATCTGTAGATCCCATTGGATTGTGTTGCTGAAGTAATAGTGTTAATTCTCTAGTTAATGAAATAGGGTGTCTTTCTGTTCAGTCTTTTAAGTATTTCTTTCAATAATGTTTCATAGTTTTCACTCTTTTTCAACTTCTTTTGTTAAACTTCTAAGTATTTTATTCCTGATATCATTGTGAATGGAATTATTTAATTTCATTTGCCTTCTTTTTTGGGGGACAAAATAGTGTTGCATAGTTGGGCAGTAGTGTCCTATAATGTTACCAGGAAGTTCTCTTTGATGGACATTCAGATACCAGTGTATTGCTGTTGCAGCTATTGCGGTGAGTTCATTTCAAGAAGGAGATACGCGGAGACAAAAGGTATTGAGATGGTGGAATTAGCTAATGTAAAATGGCGATCGCCTGCCTATTGGTCATTTTACTGCTTATTTTGGACCTTTATTATTATTATTATTACTGTTATTATTATTATTGAGATAGGGTCTCACTGTGTAATTCAGGCTGGTCTTGAACCCACTATGGAGACCAGACTAGCCTCAAACTCATGATGATCTCCTGCCTCAGCCTCTCAAGTGCTTGGGTTATAGGCATGTACCACTATGCTTGGCTAGTTTATTGCTTCTTTTGAAACTTCCAATAAGTTGTTTGAAGTATAAAAAAGTGTTATGAACTTGTTAGCCAATTTTTTTAATTAAAAATGATGGTATGCTACAGGAGGTTCATATTGTTAAAAGATTGGCCAAAAGCAGCAGTGTCCAGCAGAATTCTCTGATGATGGAAATGTTCTGTAGTTGAGTTGCCCATATTGTACCATCCCACCAATCATATGTAGCTCTTCAGCATGTGAAATGAACATAATTGAAAAACTGGAATTTAAATTTTATTTGGTTTTAATTAACGTGGTTACTAGCTTCCAAATTGTGTAACGGTTGCCTAGAAGTGTCATTTATTTCCTGTGTTCTAAACTACTTTAGAGGACTAGACATGGTGATGCACACCTGTAACCCTGGCAGGGGGCTGAGGCAGGAGAATCACAGTGAGTTCAAGACAAGCCTACACTACACAGAAAACACCAGCAAAAAAAATTACTTTAGAGGAGAGAAAGTTTACTGCACCTGAGTTTTGTTGATTCATTTCCTATGAGTAATTGTAGAATCCTTTAAAGCCTGGGGAAGTTTGCAGAAGTTTTATTTGAAGTGGTATGTCTTGCATTACTTTCTGAGTAATATGAGGTAATCTGTGTGGTTAGAGCGAGTTTCACCAGTATAGATCTATATAAACAATTCATTTTTGGTAGCAATATAACCTGCATCCAGATGGCTTCAGAGTGCCTGTAATCAGAGCTTTTAGATAGTAAAGCATGTCAGATCTTAGTTTGGTAGTGTTCACTGTAGGTGTATTTCATCCTAGTGTAACAGGCACACTTGAAGTTCTTGTACAGGTATGGTTCTCTAAGATCTGTATTTTTGTTAGTTTATTTTTATTTGTAGTAAAGCCAGGCCATTGGGCATGATAAGCATGCCCTGTACCATTGAGCTATACTCTTGGCCCACGAAGTCTGTATTTCAAATTTAACAAACTTACACTGGTGATTGTAATGTGATCTGTTGATTATGGATTGTGAGCCTAGAATCTAGGCTTGGTGGCTTAGTCTGAATTTTGACTCTGATTTGGGTTGTGACCTTGGTGTTTTTGTTCCTGTTTTTCTTGGGGCTTCCACATGGTTAGACAGCCTTCAGCTACCAGATGTTCATGATCTTTGCTTCTACCTACAACCCAAACATGTAATTCTTACAGATTTTAGATATCATGCAGTCTCCTGTATTCTGTGCTCCTGGTTATTCAGCTTTTCATTGAACTCTAGTGGTTCAAGTAGAAGTTTCTTCTCTCCAAAACCTCTTGAGTGAGCTCCTCTCTATTATCTGTCCACAGGAATGTTAGCACTATTTCACTGCCTATAGCAAATCAAATCTGAGTTTTGGTGTTTATTGTCTCTTTCTTGGATAAGCAGTTCTATTTTCCTTCCCTCTTGCCTTTATTCTTTTTACCCAGTGTGCACACTGATTTCATGTATCTATGCAGAAAGCAATTATCTCTTCCTAATTCATGCCATTAAGTGAGGTGACCAAAGGGTGGCATTTGAAGAACACCAACACCAAAGTAGGTAAGGTGGTGCACATCTGTGATCTCAGCACTGTGTGCAGCTGAAGCAGGAATATCCCAAGTTTGAGGCCAACATGGCATTTTAGACCCTGTTTCCAAGTGAAAAATAAAGGGCTAGGGATATAGCTCAGTGTAAAGACTCTGAGTTCAGTTCCTAGTAGTATAAGAAAACCAAACCCAAACCCCTACTAATTCCTTTTTGTCTAAAATGTACACTTGTGGCGCAGATTTGATATTACTGATATCTTTACTTGTTTTTTTGTTGGCTGTCTTCCTCCTGCTAGGAAAGATAGTGGTCTTAGAAAATAAGTCTGTTCTCTGGTATGGTGTTAACGATTGTTTACTGTTAGAACTTGAGTTTTGTTTTTGTTTTTTGTTTTTTTCCAAACTTGCCTATGCCTAAAAAGAGAATGGGTTCCCGTTCCTGCTTACTTGGTTTAAGCTCTTCAATTAATAAATTAATAAAATCCAAATCTTAACTCTTGGGCTCACACTCTGAAAATTCTACAGGAATCATCGTAGTATGTTTTGAGAAACTTGATACTCCTGCTTTTGCTGCATAAGGAATGAGTGCACACTTAGCAGCTTAAAACCATACCTATCCATTAACTCAATTGTGTAGGTTGGAAATGGGGTAACACAGAACAGCTGGATTCTTTTTTTTTTTTTTTTTTTTTTTGGGTCTTTTTTGAGACAGGGTTTCGCTATGCAGTTCAAACTGACCTTGAACCCATTTTGTAGCCCAGGCTGGCCTTAAATTTGTGGCAATCCTTCTGCCTCAGCCTCCTGAGTGCTGAGATTACAGGCCACAGCTGGATTCTTATTGAACTGAAATTAAGGTGTCAGTGACATCTGTGGTTCTCATTTGAGCCTGAAGTTGCTGGCAGAACTGGTTTCCTTCCATTTGTAGAACTAGGTCCTTGTTGTCTGGTTATTATAGACAGCTAATTTAGATAAAAATTAATACATAGTAAAAAAGAGATTGGGCTCTCAAAGTCAGTAACGAAAAAAGACATCAAAATGTGGCTAGAGACACATGTTAAAAAAAGGCCTCAAGTTGAAGTCACAGTGGCCAGGCATACATACCTCCAGACGGGATGAACAAAAACTTGAGATTATGCTGTAATTCGTACCTACCAGTCCATTAAGTCCAGATAGACATCAGACAGGTGGGTGACCAGAACATCTGGAACTACCCCTTCCCAAAATATTTCTGTTTCAAAGATTGTGGATAACCCAAGGTTAATATACCCTTGCTATGTGCCCCACTTTTCCTATTCGATCAATATTAGCTAAGTGGCCATAGTGTATGTGTAGTTTTATTGGTTGATTAGCTTGACCCATATTGTACCCACACAGTGACTTTGATATATACATTACCCCTGACAAAGGGCCTCAGTGGCAACTCACTCAAAACACCTCCTGTCTCTCAAGAGCTGTCCTTCAATAAATCTTTTCTACTGTTAACCTAAATTCATTCTTCTATTTCAGGGGACACACACTCGGCACATCTGACATCTATTAAGTTGGAAGTTATGTTTCTCTTATATCATCTAGCTATTGGCAAGAGCTTACTGTTGCTCTGGGAGCTGCTGGTAGGGTAGTTCCCTGCTATGTGGCCCTAGTGGGCAGTTCTTAAATGGAAGTTTGCTTTCTTCCTGGCCAGCTGGAGGATGGCTTCCCTTTTGTGACCAGCAGGAGAAAACTCTTTTAAAGCTGAGAGGATGCATCCTATTCCTCAGTGTAGTTTACCTTTGCCACCTTACACTTACAAGTCTTCCCACACTCAGAAGAGGAGGGACCTTTCTCACGTGGGTGGACACTAGTGGGTCACTGTCAATGCCACAGCAGACATTGCACACCTGTGCTCAGTTTATGTGACGGTTAGAGATCCTCTTTTCATTGAACAGGCATAGGTGAAGTCATGGCTTTCCTTCCTAGCTTAGGGTTTTTCTCAACGTTAAATAAATAACCTTTTTAGGTAAGCTGTTTTGAGAGAAAGTGTATGCAATGATTAATATTGTTCTTTTTTTTTTTAAAAAAACAGCTCTTTAAGTGACATATTTTTGTTTTTTATTTTTATTTATTTGGTACCAGGGATTGAACTCATGACCTCATGCTTGCCAGGCAGGTACTTATACACTGAGCTAAATTCCCAGCCCTAATATTGTTCTTAAATAGAAGTGCCAATTGGGTATGTCTCCTGCTATCAGTTACCACCAAGAGGGAGGATAAAAAGGATGAAGGAAGGGAGGAAGGAAGCAAACTCTAGAAGAAAACGAAACAAAATTTTACTTTATGTGAACTTCTGTGAAAGACTTCCTGAAGAAATGTACCTGGAACTCCCTTTTCTTTGTATTTTGATTAAAGATTAATAGAGCTGTATTTTGTTAAATTGTGTCCATTTCCATTGATTGATAAAAAGAACAAGGCTTGTTTACCCTGCCAAGCCTAGAGTTCACCTGTCCTTTTCTCTGCTCAAAAGAAAAAAATAACAGGCCAGGGTTGGTGTAGCACCTGGCTGTAATCCCAGTATTTGGGAGACTGAGGAAGGAGGATTACTGGGAGTTTGAGGCCAGCCTGGGCTACATAGTGAAACCCTGTTCAATTCCCTGCCAAAAACAAAAACAAACAACAACAGAAAACTGATAGCAGCTGAAGGAAATCAGAGTGCCCATTTTGGATTTCTATACACTTTTGAGTGATTGATACATGTGTTTTGCTAGGGTTGTTCAGTTTTTCTTTCTTTTCTGATAGAACAAGTGTATGTGCAAATATAATGATACCGGTAAGCATAGTAAGATAATTTTAGTATCATAGTATGGTATTGAAGCAAAAATACTTTTGGGAGGTTTTAAAAACTGCATTTTTTATGGCCCTGTATGGAATAATGATGAGAATATTTATGTTTTATATAGGGCACAATATAGTATGTGAAAAATTAAAGATGGAAGGTTGCTTTTTAAAAAGAACCACACCTACAGATTGCTTAAATCCAAATATGGACATTTCTAATTTTTCTTGGAAGCAAAATACTATACAAGGGACATTCAAAGATGATACGAAGTGATACAGTTTTTTCCTTTTATGTTTTTTAAATAACTCTTTGAGGTGTATATTGTACAATGTACCCAATGAAGTATACAACTAAGTGTTCTTTTCAGCATGTTTACAGACTTTTATGACCATCATTGTGTTGTTAAGACATTTTTACCACTCTTTAAAATAAAGTCCCTACCTATTAGTAGTCCATCCTCATATGCTTTTTTCTGTCATGTCCCCCCCCCCCCAACCCTTGTACCCTGCACTACCTATATTAACCACTAAGTTACTCTGTCTGTAAGTTTGTTTATTCTGGGTATTTGATAAAAAATGGAATTATACAACCTGAGCTCTTTTTTGGCTGGCATCTTTTATTCAGCATAATGTTTTAAGGGTCATCCACATTGTAGCATGTATCATTGCATTGTAGCATTGTATCATTGCATGTAGCATTGCAATGTAGCATGCTTCATTTCTTTTTTATTGCTGGATAATAATTGCATTTAAGATTACACCACAGACTCTTTCTCCTCCTGCTCTCCTTCTCCCACCTCTTCCTCTTCCTGTCCCATTCCCCCTCCTTCTTTCAAGGCAGGGGTCTCACTGCCTTGGCTGACCATGAACTCCTGCACGAAAGCTGTTTTTAAAAAAGGTTATAACACATTTATCTGTTCTCAGTTGATGGACATTGGGGTTGTGTCTTTTTTGTTTCTTATGAGTAATAATTGCTGCTGAGAATACTATTGGACAAGGTTTTATGTGGATATGTATGTTTTTATTCCTCTTAGTATATGCCAAAATGGCTGTGCTAAATTATATTCTCATCAGCATTGTATGAGGGGTTCCAGTGTTTTTCATCCTTCCTAACTTTTTTTTTTTTAATTGTAGCTATCGGGTTAAGTATGTGGTGGTATCTCACAATTTTGGTTTCTTTTTCCTTATGACTAATGATGTTGGACATCTTTTTATGTATTTGTCATTTAGTTATCTTTAGAGAAATGTTTGTTAGAGGAATGTTTGTTTCAGTCCTTTACACATACACACACACACACACACACACACACACACCACATACAATTTTTTCTCTTTTATCAATACTGCTGATCAAATGGTCTTTGTGCATTGTAGTCAAGTACTCTACCACTGAGCTCCGCTCTCTTGCCCCTACTCATTTTTACATTGGTTTGTCTTTTTTATTGTGTTTGTAGTGGTTCTTTATACAGTATATTTGAGGTGTAACTCCTTTTCCAGTTACATGATTTGCAAATACTTTCTCCCATTTAGTGGGCTGCTTTTTCTTGGTGGTACCCTTTGAAGTACAAAAGTTTTAAAATGTGAAATCCAGTTTATCAAGTTCTCTTTTTATTTCTTATGCTTTTGATGTCGTATCTAGGAAACATTGGCTAACCCAAGGTCATGAAGATTAAATCCTTTTTTTTTATCCTGAAAGCTTTATAGATTTTTTTTTCATTTATGTTTATAGACCACTTTCATTTAATCTTTGAGCTACTATGTATTATGTATGTGTGAGGTAGGCATCCAGTTTCATTTTGAAGGGGCATATAGGTTTTTGTTGAAAATACTGCCATTACATTTGTTTTTTTTTATTTTAAAGAGAATAAAACGAGAGGGCAGAACAAAGCAGATCAGAACAGAACAACATAAGCAACACAGCACTTTACAATAAGACAACTGGATATTAGCAGTAGCTGTCAAAATATCTCTTTCTCTGCTATAGTTGAACATAGTTTCAAATACAATAATGTCAAACATAACAAAAAAGTATAAAACCATTCAAAAGAATAAAAGAATTACAGGGCATTCTGAACCGAATAACAGAGAATGATCAATGGCTACTATAATATCTCATTTTCAATAAAAAAATTTGTTTATACTATCACATATATTAAAATCCCAATAAGATACAACATGATAGAACTGATGGTAATAGCAGAGTAGAAGCGTGGTAGGACTTCAAAGCAAGATGATATTAAATCAGCAATGGCTGCCATAATGTTTTGTTTTCTTCAAAACAGCTGTTCATACCATCTCATCAACTGAGGAATGGATAGAAAAGTTGTGGTATTTTTATACAATGGAGTAGTACTCAGGTATAAAGAATGATCACATTGAGATATTTATAAATGAATGGACACAACTTGAGACCATGCTCATAAGTGAAATAAACCAAACTCACATGTGTAAATACCGTGTAGTCTCCTTAGTATGAGAGTTGGTACGAGTACATAAGATTTTATGGTAATCATGATTCCCCATTTCATTGCTTTGAAGCCTTTCAATGTTTTCATTCATTAGTTGGAATGGTTTTATTCTGTTTTGTTTGACTTTATTGTGTGTGGTGGTATGAACAGCTGTTCTGGAGAATCCATTACATTTGTTGACAACATTATTCTTTCTACTATTTAACTGTCTTTGTTTCCTTGTTGAAAATATTTATGGGTCCTCCCCTGCCTGTGGCTATTTTTATGTGACCCGGGTATTTCACATGTGAAATAGTTTCTTGATGATTTTCATGAAGATTGATGGAAATTGTGCATTTTTAAAATGTTGATACACTTGATGAGAATGTGTCTAGTGCAATAACTTGTCACCTCTTGACCTTTTAGATGGTCAAGATTTAATAGGGTTTTGCAGTCCTCTAGAAACTCCCTTAAAGAAGCCAGCTGAAGGCTGAATGGCTTGGCTTCTAGTGTCTGCAATGGAACTCTCAGGGCTGTATTCCCATATGTGGTACGTGGTGACGAGGTTGAATGGATTGAAAAAGAATCAGTGATCCAGGTTACAGCATTTGGCTGTTAAGTTGAGCTAACACTTGCTATGATGAAATGAATGATTTGAGAATTGCTGTTAATTGCTCTGAAGTAGGTCATCAGAAGTTTTAGAAAAAATACTCACCACTCATATGACCAGAAATCTCTGAGTGAGATGAACTACAGTTCAGGTGCAGAGTGAATCAGAAGTACAATGTATGCTTTTTTTTTTGTATTTAAAAGGTTTCAGGTAACTATTATATCAGCGTCACTCCACCTCTTGTGTACCTCACAGTATCCTGACTTAGCCCTTTAGCTTGGTAGAAAGCACCTGGCAGTTCAGCACAGTCCTCACTGCAGGATATAAAGTGACAGCTCACTTAGACAAGAGCTTGAGAATTTTGTTAAACTGTGTATGCTCCTCAGCAGTAAAGAGTGAGAGCCATACATGGTGATGAAGGTGCCTGAGCATTTCAAATGAGAGAAAATGGGTAGTGAAAATTAGAACCTCTTGCCATTATCACAGGCTCAGTCTTGTCCAGTGACGTAAACCTTATGGTATTTCTCATTCGACAACCTACCTGGCTAGTGACTGCTCTGACTTACAACCAGGGTGTACTGCTTAAACTTAGGACTTGCAGCTTGGCCTTGTGTCCTGTCTTTTGTTGTTGTTGTTGTTAAGTTCTATGTATCTTGTTTTTAGAGCCTCAGTGTCTTTTTTTGTACCATATACCTTGTTTATACAGTGCTGTAATTTTTGCTGATTGTACTGTATAGTGCAGTACTATAGTTTTATGTTCTGTTATATATTGCAGTACTGCATGTCAGAGTTATGGAAATAAAAGCAAAGTCATCATGTTGGACCATTTTTTTGTTCTGAGTATTGTAATGTTCGTACGTTACACATTTAGCAACAGTTCAGTCAGCAAACTAACTTGGTCATTAAATGATGTACCTGCACAGTATATAGAAAATACTACTAGTGCAGTGGTTGACAGTGGGAATGGTTTTGTTGCCAGGAGGCATTAGTCAGTATTTGCACGTATTCTTGATGTTCACAACTAGAAGTGGTTGTGTGCACTCCTGACACGCACTGACTACAGGTGAGGGATGTGTGAGATGTACCAGTAGTCCCCATAGCCATGCATTACCTGGCCCAGATGTACTGAGCACAGGGGGTGTCCTGCAGTAGAAGAGGGTCCATTTTCCATCAAGTCATTTCTACAGTGTGTGTTAGATTCAGAGAAACTACTCTTGTTTTTTGTTTTTTATACGGAGTTGCTAAGTAAGGTAGAAATAACCAGCTTTCAGAAGAAGTATTTCTAACTTAACCAACTCTTCAACAGATGAAATTCTGCCTACTCCCTTGGAGAATTGGAGGTGGCTGGCTCTCGGAGGTCATCTGTCACTCTTAGGTGCCATAGGCAATTTTTACAGACCCTCCCCTGCCTCTTCTTCTTCAGGATTTCCTTATACCTGTGACCATGCTGTTCTGAGCCATGGCTTGTCTGTTACAAGGAAAAGGAGTGTTTTCAAGGCTGGCAGAAAGCCTTGCACTTTAGTGAGGCCTGTTGGCATCTGGAGACGTGCTGTAGAAGTGATAGGCGTTCTCCTGAATGTGACTGCTTCCTTTCAGTGCCCTGTTGTGACTGCTCGCTACTCAGACTGGTACCATCACCACATGCGTAATATCTGCTCCCTGGGGAGCCGTAACTTTGAGTCTTCATAAATTTTAGCAAGTAGCAATCAATATGTTACTTTTGATTTAGAAGCACGTAGGATTTTCCTGCCAAAGGTAGCCATACTTGCATTATATTTCTGCTTATCTGTCTTGTGCAGTCACCACCCTTCCTCATGACTTCCATGTTTCTGCTTGCTTCTGTCCCTCCCTCCTTTTTTCAGGTGTGACAGTTTGGGGTTTTGTTGGCATACTACACATACAAGTATGATTAACTTGCGTAGAAGATTATTGAGGGCTCTCAGATTGTACAAGGACATAGAGGTCCGGCTTAGGGGCAGTGGTCACAGCAGCTCCCGATCCTTTCCTTTCCTTTTCTTCCCTTCCCTTCCCTTTCCTTCCCCCTTCGCCCTTTCCCCTTCCCCCTTCCCCCTTTCCCTTTTCCTTTTTTTTTTTTTTTTTTTTTTTAAATCCTGGGAATTGAACTCAGGACCTTGCACTTGCCAGGCAGGTGCTGTGTTGCTGAGCTAAACCCCTGGCCCGGCCCTGATTCTTTGTAGCAGCTGAGGATGGGCTGCACCCCCATGACAGCTGACCTCCTCAAAGTTCTGGGGCTGAAGAGCAAGCTTTGGTTATGTGCCGAGACTGTGCTACTGGGAGGAGAAAAGGGATCTGGAATTAGCTTTCCATTGTGCAGGGAATGGCAGTGGCCCCAGGGGAAGCCAGATACTTTCAGAAAGAGAAAATGTACCCTGGGCAGGCAAAAAATGCCACTTTGCTACCACATTGATGCCACTGACATTCTGTTTGCTCCCCACAAGGGTCCACCCATTTCTCCCTGCTACACTGCTTCTGCAGACACCCTCATATCTCTCCAGTACCTTTATTCCTCCACAGTTATCAGTTCCCATTCACTTCTCACCCACATCCCAAGGCCAGTTCAGGACAGCAGTGGTGTGCCTGTTAGGACAGCAGCTTAAGAGACACATGTGCTTCTGGCATCAGAGTTGAGACATTAGGGTCATGTTTTCCCCTTTGGGACATGGTTTGAAATAGCATTTAACTTTTTTAGAGCTGGAGGCTGCACCTGGGGCCTTGTGCATGCCTGGCAAGTGTGCAAATACTAACCTATGTTCCCAGTCCCTGCAGCAAACTTACATAGTGATTACAGGCTTCATTTTATAGAATCCACTGTGAATGCTTCACTTCTAAGCAAATGTAATTATTATGTGTGTTTTTCTTGATATTTCAAGAATATCTTGTCTCTGTAAGCCCTCAAAAATTTTTTCTTGTCTTTTCTCTCCTTTGTAAAAGATTATACTAAACATCATTTCAATAGAAATGACCGTTGTATAGTATATGGACTATAATTATTTATATTATAGTCCATAGCTGATTGTGGGTTTTTCTTTAAGTTCCAGTTTTGAATAGTGTTCTTCATAAATAAGGTTGATAGATACCTGAAATCTTAAATGAAAATAACTAGAGTTTAGGTAGATTATATATTAATCAACTTTTATGAATCATTCTGGAAACTTAATCTCATTCCTACTCTTTCTGTGGGAAATATATTCTAATTTTCATGTAAGGGAAAAAAAATCCTCTTTATAAGTTTTTTTGTACCGAGACTCAAACTCAGGACCTTGTGCTTTCCAGGCAGGTGCTGTGCCACTGAGCTACATCCCTGGTTCCTCTTTATAAGCTGAAGGCTGCTTGTACCTTTTTAAAATATCTGGAATGTTTTCTAACAAATGTGTATGTCATAGGATAGCTGTTCCTTTCATTGAAATTTCATTGCATTTTCTAGCCTTAAGAAATTCTGAAACTTTGAAAATATTCCTATAAAATATTCATTAATTCATTCATAAGGGTAGCCCCTCATCTGTGTATTGAAACATACTTTTTTTTTTTTTTTTTTGGGTACTGGGGATTGAACTCACGACTGTGCGCTTGCAAGGCAGGCGCTTATGCCACTGAGCTAAATCCTCGGCCCTGAAACATACTTATTTAACGTTACTGTGTGATAAGTTTTAACTTTCCCCATATTAACATAACTGTCAAATGTTTCTATAACTCAAGACTGACTTCTGTGTAAATAGAAATTGTCTTTCCACTGTTTCAGGCCGGAGCCTCAACAGAAAGCTCCTTTAGTTCCTCCTCCTCCACCTCCTCCTCCACCACCACCACCACCACCACTGCCAGACCCCACTCCCCCAGAGCCAGAGGAGGAGATCCTGGGATCAGACGATGAGGAACAGGAGGACCCTGCGGATTACTGTAAAGGTGACATGGCGGGCGTGGTGGCATGTGTGTGCTTTCTCACTGGGCTATACAGTGGCCGAGCTGGGGACTGGTGAGAGGAATTAGTCCTGCATATTGCTTGGTCTTTATTAAAGTAGCCTCTCTGTTCATTGACTAGAAAATGACATTAGAAAATACAGGATATGAGAGAAAACATGTACATATATACTTGCCTTTAAATGCATTTAATCTGGTACAATTAAAAATAAAGGACATAAACCAGCTAAGAAGAGCATAAGGAGTAGAAGGTACCAGGCTCCTGTGGGCAGCTAATTATAACTTTTGTATTTGATTTCCAGTTTTCTGGCTGTTAGCCTACCAGGGAACCATTGCCTTCTCTGTGTAGCATTGAATCACATAGTATTCATTGTCTGCGGAATGAAAGCATGCACATTTGTTTACAGACAGAGACTTCTTCCTGGCATTGTACTTAACGAAAGAGACATTCTGTGGGTTTTGCTATTGTTAGCTTGTTAAATTTTGTTTTCAGCTATGATTTCACAGAATACATAGAAGCTATTTAGGTGGAGTGTTGTTGTATAAATGCTTTGTGAGGAGCAAAACTACACAAAGTTTTAAAGTTAGGCATGTTGGGTGGTGAATAGTGAGAGCAGTATGACAGAGACATGATACTTGTATAGACTGGACTCTTGGGAATCTAGGAGAAAAGCAAGTTGCTGTGTCCAATCAGCTGCCTGTTTTTTGTCTTATACATTTGGATTTTAATTCCCTAGAATTCTCAACTTCTGTGTAGTTGAAGAGATTGCTTATTTAGTACCAAGTTTTTAAAATTGTAAGTCACATTCCATATGGCATAAGAGTAGATGATGTGTACATGAAGAGACCATAAAATGTAAAGGAATCTTTGGACCTGTAGTTTGTAATTTATCTGTTGGATGCAGGTTGTTTGTGTGTTAGTTTAGAACGTGTGTGTAATATATATATATATATATATATATATATATATATATATATATATATATATATATCTGTTAAGAGAAAGCTATGAAAGTATGGAAACTAAACTTCTACTCTAAACTAATTCTCCTACAAGTACAGGTGCCTATATATAAAACGAGTTTTCTCCTTAGAAAATGAAGTGTGGATCTTAATGTTTTTTATAAATAGTGGTTATGACCTCAAAGGTTCATGCTGTCCAATAAAAGGAAAGATACCAAGACACTTTATAAAGGTGAAAGTAAGTATTCCCTACCTTCTCTTTCAGTCTGCATTTTTTGGCTTGAAAATTAAGTTGTTAAAGAGAAGATGTAGCCTATTAGTTTTGAGTTTTGCTGCAGAGATGAAAGCACTGTGGGAATTGTTCTGTAGGAATCATTCCTCGAGCTGTTCTCTTCATTAAATAATCTCCACTGTCCTGGAGGAAAACTGCTGTCCAGCAGGCTCCACAGGATGTGGTCAGGGAAGGTGGCTGTGACTACTTCCACCTCCTGACCTCCTCTGGGGGCCAGCACATGCCATCCCCAAGTGTAAGGCTAAAAATAAAGAATTCCACAGGCAGGGGAGGTTCTAGATAGTTTTTCCTGAACTCCCAACATCTTAAGTACATTAAAGTCAATCTTAGGCTTGTTAGAGATAAGGTTTTCACTCTACATTTATGCACATATATGCTCACACACTTCTGCTCACTCTCTCCTTTTTTAAAAATTTTTTTTGGTACTGGGGATTGAACTCACGACCTTGCACTTTCCAGGCAGACACTTATACCACTGAGGTATATTCCCATGCTCTTTTCTTTCTTATCCTTAAATTTGTCAAGTACTACATGTTGCCATACTCTGTGAGCTTTGTGTAGTAGACTATCTTGGTTGTCTTTTTTTTTTTTTTTTTTTTAATCGGTACCAGGGATCGAACTCATGACTGCCTGCTTGCAAGGCAGGCGCTTATGCCGCTGAGCTAAATCCCCAGCTATCTTGGTTGTCTTAAGATAACTGATCAAAATTCATCCAAGGAGTCTGTGTTACTCATATTTCTGTCATGGTGGCAAAATGTCAGAAATAATCAATTTAAAAAGAGGAGAAGGTTTATTTGGCTCCGAGTTTGTTTTCCCCCTGTGACTTGCTTGGCCCTGTTTGCTTTGGGCTCATGGTGAGGCTGTGTATATCACAGACTAGAGTGTAGTGGAAAATCCAGGCACTCTGTGGTATCTGGGAAGCAAAGAGGAGGAGGCAGCTAAGGTTGTAATACTCTTTCAAGGGAATGCTCCCAGCGATCTGGCTCCTTCCACGGGGCTTCCTCCTGTAAGTACTTCTGCCTCCTGGTAACACCACAGGCTGGCAACAAGCCTTTCACCCATGGGCCAGGGTATGGGGGGCATTTAAGAGCCAGCCCATGACAGTTTAAGGAACTGAATGGGACTGTCTTGTGTAAGAACAGTGGCCTTCACACTTTTTTAAAAAAAAATGAATAGAAGAGAGCTTTTTCCACCAGAACCTGTCCAGGTTAAATACAATAGTGATAAACAATGCTTTATTACCTCTGAATACTTTAGTGTATATTTGCCTGCAATCAAGCACGTTCTTCAGTAAACCATAGTACAGCGATCCATGTCAGGAAATGAATGCTGATGTACTGCTACCACTTAGCCCTTACTAGCTTCTGCTCGAGATTTGCCGGTTTATAAAATGGATGCATGGTGGAATCATATACAACACTGCATTTTCTTGTCCCATTAATCTGATTTGGAACCAGTCTGCAATATTTTCTTGGCTTTCCTGACCCTGACATGAAGATTGTAGGTTGAGGCTGGGGGTTTAGCTCAGCGGTGTAAGTCCCTGCTTGGCAAGCATGAGGTTGTGAGTTCGATCCCGTGCTGTTTCTGGGCTGGAATACATGGAAGGCAATGCCGCGCTTCACTCGAGCATCCTTTTAGGAGGTGCACGGTTTCTACTTGGCCCATCAGAGGTGATGCCCATTAAGATGACATCTGCCTGACGTCTCTGAGCTTTTCTTTCTTCCTACCAATTAATACACATTTTTTTGAGTTATTTTGAGACTAAACATCTCAACCAACATACTCATCCCTCCCCGCACTCCAGCTGATTTCTGTTTTATGCAGTGGTTATACTCAGTCACCCTCCTTACTTGTTTCGATGCTCGGATTTACTGTAATTTGTCCTTAGGAGGTCTTCAGTTTGATTCTGAGCTCTTTTGAAATGTCCCATTCTTCAAGCACTTCTTTACTTCAGATACAGTAAGATAGCCTCAGTTCATCTTGTATTTCTCTATTTCAGCTTTGCAGTTGAATTTTGTCACAAGGGCCCTGCTTCCTGTTGGTGAAGAATAGAATTTAGAAAGGAAGGTCTGGGCATTAGGTATGTTTATTACTACTGTCTCAGGTAATTACTTCCACTGTTTCCTGATCTTGGTAGAGAGCTAGGGACTCACATATTCTTCCTTTATATTTAGTTTTCTACTCATCTTTGAATATATTGAAGTCATGAGTTTAATCTGATCTCTCTAATTTCACAGTAACACCAGAGAATTCAGCCCAGTTTTCTCCCTTTCCATTTTTTGTAGAGTTTTCTTTTTTCCTGACTGTAAAGACCAGGCCCTCATTATTGCATTATGTTTACTTAGCTGATTAATTTCCTGTAGTGCCTGATGAGTCACCAGTTGCAGTCACCACTATTGCTATCATTTTACCCTTCCTTCCTTACCTAGCTTGTGTTCTGGCACCCTTTGTGGCCTGGCCCTGCCCAGTAGCTTTCAGCCTAAGTATTCAGGAAGTCGGGTGAGGAGAGTAAGCTTTCCCAGGCTGGGAGGCTGTTTTGCTTAGGCAAGGTATCTTGTCTTCTGTCACTCTATCTGTTCTCTTGTTTTCCTTCGCCTTATTAGTGTAGAGCCTCTATCCTGCCAGCCACTTCTCACTTCTCCCAAAACAAGGTACAACACACCATGTACTGTTTTTCTTTTTACGAATGTTTTACCATAGGAAATACACACACTTTGGAGAAGGGCGGTTCACATAGAATCCCATCGCTCAGCAGTAGCTGCTACGGGCCTTTGGATCATTGTTGTTTAGTTGTTTCTCACCCAGATGCATCTTAACTTTTTACCTGCTCACCTTTACAACTCTTCACTTACTTCTGTTATTGTAGCCATTTAAGATTCTGATAGTGCTCAAGCATTGCTCATTGCTGCCCACTTCTGATGGCATCCTCTTTGGAATGGGCTTGACTTTTTTTTTTTTTTTTTTTTACTTAACCTCTCCAGGTCATCTCTTTACTGGTGTCTGAAAGACCTGGGTTCTGAACCTGGCTCTGTATCCTTGGACAAGTTCTCTTTTCCATGGGCTCTGAGGTTTTTTGCATCTATGGTGTAATAATATGCTATCTAAGGTTTTAGGGGACTCACAATGAGATAACATGTGAAACATGTGGCATTACTATCAAACACAAAGGACCTCCCCCCTCCCCCCCCGCCTTTTTGAGGCAGGCACTTGCTTTGTAGCCCAGGATAGTCTCAAACTCACAGCAATCCTTCTGCCTCAGCTTCCTGAGCACTAGAATTATAGGTGTATATTACCATGTATGCCTGGCCAGACACAAAAACTTCTTAAGAAATTAAGGAATTTTATTTTCTTCTACCAGTCTTTGTTCTGCAGTTCTCTCCTGGTGTATTCCCCTCTGAATTGACACTACTGTCCTTAGCTTTCTGGCTGGTTTATATGGGAGTGCTTCCTGAACCTCTGGAGAGAGAGAGATGTCAGCACTGCCTGTCTTTTTTTGCATGTCACCTCTGGTCAGTTGTCTAGGCAGGAACTGTAGCGGCAAACTGTGTTGTTTATTCAGATTCTACTTCCAAGCCAAGGGGACGATGTGGGTCAACAAAGGGGGCAGCATGTAAGTAAACACTTCCAGGAGGCCTTGTCTAATACGTGATCATGTCATGAGTCTGTGCATGAAGCCTGTTAACTTAGAGGTTTTAGAGTCTCAAGACTTGCTAGAGGAGGCGAAGCGTGCATGGTAGGTACAGTTTCCTAGGCTGTTCTGTAAACTCTTGGATTGGAGTCCCTGGGAGTAGGACTGGCACTTCATCAATTGATACTTCGGCACTTTGAAGGGTAAAGTCTGCTCATCTAGGCTGTGTGCTTACTTCCCTTTCTCCCACCTTCCTTTTTTTCCTTTCCTGTTTTATTTTGTTTCTTTTTAGGGGGTGGCTACCGGGGATTGAACTCACGACCTCATGCTTGCCAGGCGGGCGCTTAAGCCACTGAGCTAAATCCCCGGCCCTCATTTTGTATTTTTGAAACAAGGTTTCATTAGGCAGTTCAGGCTGATCTTGAACTCATGACAGTGCTCCTGTCTCAGTCTCCCAAGTGCCGGTTTTACAGGTGTTCACCACTATGCCTGGCCCTTGTTTTGTTTTTTTTAGATAGGGTCTTACTATGTAGTTGAGTCTGGCCTTGAACTCATTTTGAGACCAGGCTGCCATCGGATTCAGGTAATCCTCCTGTATCAGCCTCCTAAGTACTGGAATTATGGAAATGCGCCACCATATCCAGTTGTACCATTCTTCTAAAATTCTAAAGTATAGCTATGTAAGTGACCCTTCACACTCTAACTCACAGTGTAAGAGGAGCCACTGCTTTGAATTGCCTTTTGTATCTGTGGTAGTGAACCTTTTAGAGCTTTTAATGATATAAATGATATCTGTCATATAAACAGCCTGTTGCAGCACATGTACCATAGATTTGCCACCACTGCCTTACATTCCTCTTTGGAACCTTCAGCACATACTTGTTGCAAGGACCAAGTAAAGGGTGTTGGTTAGGAGCTTTGCTTTGCTGTATCAAGTGGCCTGCCATAATCCTTGGGGAATTCCACTTTGTAGCTTAGTTCATTCTTAGATAGCTTGACACCTGTGTATCATTCTGTCACTTACATTATTTCAGGAGAAATAGATTTTTACACAGTTGTGGTCTGTCTTGGTATGAAAATGTGTTATTACCTTGGAAATACTGGACCCCAAAGCAAATATTAGGCCCCACCCCTTTTGGTTTTCACAGTTGTCCCTTACAGCTTAGTGTTCATCTTGGTGTGTAATTATGGGTTTGTTTTTGTGTTCTTTCCTGGTTGCCTTTTCACTAGTCTCAGAGTTCTATGGCGAAGGGCTGTGCGTTTTGTTAACCCACAGTGCAGTTAGGTTATAGCTCAGAGATGGACAAAGTGCTCATGCTGCCTTTTGTCTGAGGGGCATTTTGGCATGTACAGGTTGACAGCCCTGAAGGGCCTATAAAAGAGAATAGATAACAGAGAAGAGGTCTTTAATTTTTACCTTAATGTCATCTGTAGTGCTCCAGAATTCTTATATTTCACACACATTTGAGTGGCATACAGTTTGTTTGTAATTTTAGGGCCAATTCAAAGCATATAATAAGTATTTGCATACTTAGCAACACGACAGATAATTTTATTTCTTACACACAAATGCCTTTACCAATGTGCATTCAGCTGTGGAAATTCCAGACTGGCTGAGCTTTAATAACTCCTTAAATTTAATGTTGGTTTTAAATTTTCATTGGCCTTTTTTCATCTCCTTTCCCTGTCTTTGCAGAGTTCATGACTTAGAATTCTTTTGGAATTTCAGATTTTTTTTTTCCTTAAGGAAAAGAAGACCATCTTATATAAAATTGCCTTAGAAATTGAAGTGTAAAACCATGTTGATTGTCCACATCAGCAGCTCCTCACTGGTGGTGACTTTGTCCCAAAGCAGCCAATGTGTGAGGTTTGGGAGCTGCTTTTGTTTCCATGATTGAGGCTGCTGCTGGCATCCACCAGATAAGAGACATGGAATGTTGGTAAACACCCTGTGCTACACAGGTTCCTATAATCTCTTAATGTCAGTAGTGGTAAAGGTTGAAAAACCCTGCCCTACAAAATGCCTTAGGGTTAGGGTTATGCAACCTCAAATATTTTGTAGAAATGTACATTCTTTAATTTTGATAAAAATAAGGACAGCTTTCATTCATAATTCTTTTACCTGAAATCATTAATGCTACTGATGAACGTTATGCTTTGTTTGAGGTAGGGTCTCACTTTGTAGTTCAGGCTGACCTTGAACTCAGTACGAAGCCCAGATTGATTTCAAACTCATGGGGACCCTCCTACCTCAGCTTTCTGAGTGCTGGGATTATAGGCATATAGCACCGTTCCCAGCACTATAGACTATTTTAACTCAAAACTAATAGATGCTCTTGAACTTACTGCATGAGACCTTATTACATTTCTTTTATGGAGACCCAGGAGATTTTAACTGTTGATAGACCTGATGGTGCTGTGAGTTGACAGAGGAATATATATGTTCTTCAGATAGTAGTGGATTGTATAGGTAAGCTCTTTGGTTATTATATGTCAATTTTATCTCAGTTTTTAAAATATGGACAATACTTAGGTACATATGGATAGTAGGGTTTGTATTTTTGTTTCTTCTATGTCTTGGTTTTCTGCATTAAACATGTATTTATAAATAGAGGAAAAATATTTTTAAAAGGAAAAATTAGCAGGGAAGCAGTGTAAGTTTTATGTAGGGAAGGCCTGTAGCTAAGGAAGATTAACTTGAAATCTTGGATGATTGGTTCTGGAGAGAGATGATGTAAACATGGAGAGGACTGAAGCGAACAGCATCATAGAGGCCCCAAGGTCTTCAGTTAGACAGGCAGCTTTAAATCCTGGCGTGCCCGAGACAAGGGCAGCACCTGCTGGGAGTGGTTTCCTCTAATGGACTCTGAATTACAAAGCCGCTTGTTATTTCTTCTTTAGTTTAGACCTTGTTGGCTGTGAAAAAGCTCTGAGCCAAATGTGCAGCTCCACTCAAACACATGAAAATCATTTATAGCGTGTGTTTTGTTTGTAACTTCTTTGTGGCATTACTCTGCTTTACTTTTTCTGGACTATTTTTTCTTTGTCCCAATATCTTTCTAATTTTAATATTATGATTTTACAAACTATTTCAGTTCTTTATTGGAAAAAATAGTGTTACATGTATTAGAACATCACATTGTGCTTGAAACACATATAACCATGATCTAGCAATTAGAATTTTTTTTTTCAAAAAGAAAAAAAAATAATGGTACTGTTAACAGAAAAAGGAAAGTCAGGCTTGGTCAGGGGTAATTCTGGTGACTTGGATTCTTGGTGGGGATATTAAGAAGGCAGCCAGAAGTAAGAAGTTAGGCCTCAGAAGAAAAGATAGGCAGATGCTATAGTAAAGGATTTAACCTTGCTGAACGAGAAGGGAGGTGTGGCCTTGCCCATGGCTCCTGGGAGGTGTTTCGGTCCTTGGAACATCCTGCTTACTAAGTGCCTTTGTTTATCTGGGGACCTTGGTTCATACCAGATACCGTGTCTGTGAGTGTAGGGAGTTATGGTGAGAACTTTGGGTCACAGTGGCTGCTTGATGTCTAGAGAAACTGCAGACTGAAATTAGCCATGGAGTAGTCAAATAGAGTCCTGACATCTGTGGACGGGAGGCTCCAGTGCACGACCTGGTCAGCAGTTCTCTGGTTCTGCGTGTGCATTGTCACACACACCCTGCCCCAGAGGAGTTAATGCTGCTGCTCTGGATTCCATTGGGAGAGAACGGCTCCCCATTTGGAACTTTCCTAGATTCTGCCCCTTAAGACCCCTGGCTGATTTCATATTTGTGTCATCCTTTAGCTGTGCTCATCTGTAACTATGATAGCTGTTTGTGAATAGCTTTTGCAGATTGTTGAACCTTGGAGTGGTCTTGGACCCCCAGAGTCTAGTCAGAATGAAGGCAGTCTTGTAGGTGTTTCCAACCCTTACACAACTATTACAGATTGGCCAGGAAAACAGGTTGGGATGTGTTTAAAAAAAAATGTGGAGAGGCTGCTTAATGAGAAGCCTTTGAGAAATTTAATGAGCTCTAAGAAGAAAAAAACAAGTTAAAAAAAACAAACAAGTAAAAGAAATAGACATGAGTAGTCGGGGAGGTTGGGGGAGCAACCATAATTTGTGTTCATCTTCACATGGAGCTAACTGGGAACGGCAGATGCAGTTGTATTATTCGGAGTGAAAAATTCCAGACATACTCAGTTGTGTAATCCAGATTTCCCAATTTTATATATGTATAGATGGGTTGTACTTCAAACTGTTCTAAATGTTAGTGGCTCTTGTCCCCAGCTTTCAGCCCCTGGCATTCCTAGGGGAGGGTGCTACAGAATCTGGGCAGGAACCTCTGGGTGCAGTCTGTTACAGTTCCTGTTCTTCCTTCCCGCCATGTGCTCCTGCCATGCTGCCACTACCCACTAAGAGAACACCTTTGTCAGGAAAGACACTGTCCCCACTGTCCTCAGTACCAGAGCAAGAGTGTGTGGTGTTGAGAGCATGAAGAAGAATAGCTCCCTGGGCTGGGGATTTAGCTCAGTGGCTTAAGTGCCTGCCCTGCAAGCGCGAGGTTGTGAGTTCAATCCCCGGTACCACCAAAAAGACTAGCTCCCGGGCCTCCGCAGTGTTCACTGCACCCACCACACTCTTTCCACGGGCCCTTGCTCTGCTCCGGAGTCCGGTTGTAGAGGTCCATACTCACTGTGAGGATTGCTTCTGTAGTCATTTGCTCTGCGCCCCTCCCCACCCCCCATAAAATTACTTCATGTTCCCAGCCAAAACCTCAGACAACCTGCAAATTAGTTCCTGCATTCTAGCTCCTTTAGGTTGCTCGCTAAGTGTGCCATGTTTGATTCTTATTTGGGGTCTAAGGTAGGATTTAAAAAATTATAAACAACCTAGCAAATGGGATAAAGTTTGGGATAGTTCATGTTCTTTTATTCCTCTGTGCATATTCTTTTTTATTTTCTTATGTGGGCTAATATAAAAGCAGACTGTATTCTTAGAGTTCTTTATTCTGGGTATTTCAAATAAACAGAATTTCACACTTGTAGCCCATTGTGCCTGACTTCTTTCACTCAGCTTAATGTTTTCAACTTTCAGATATCTTGTACCACATAGTAGTCCTTTATTCACTTATGATGAATATTATTCTGTCATGTATATATCACATTTCTTTTATTTATTAGTACATTTGATATTCTTTTTTGGGGGCTATTACATATATGCTGCTAAGAACATTTATGTATGAGTTACAGTGGACATTTGTTTTCCATGCTCTTGGTGTATTGTATCTAGAGGTGGAATTGCTGGGTCATGTGGTAACTGCAGCCTCAGCTTCTTATCAAGCTGTTGGACTCTTCCCTAGCAGCTGTATCACTGTATTTTTATTCCCTTCAGCTATTCTATCTTGAGTATACCTTCTTCTTTGTCCTCTTATATACCGATTTTTTTCATAAACTACTTTTAGTGACAGTGGGCTGGTCTTTTTTTTGCAGATCCACAGAGGTTTTACATAGCTGTTAGGGTGAGGAGAGAAAGACTGTTCTGGTTATTATTGTTGCATATCAAATCATCCCTATACTTAGCAGCCTTGAACCACCTTTTTATTTTGGTCATGATTTCATATATCAGGAATTTAGAAGGAACAAAGTGGTGAAAGCTTGCTTCTGCATCATATCTGAGGATTCAGCTGAGCATCTCAGTGACTTGAGATGACTCAGTGGCTGAGGACCAGAATTATCTGAATGCTTCCATGTCTGGCTCCAGGGCTAGAAGGATGGAAAAGCAGGGCTGCCAGCTATCGCTTCTGCATGTGTCTTCTTCACGTGATGTGGCACGCTGACAGTATAAAGGCTTCAGAGTAATCAGACTTCCTACATGGCAACTTGGAGTTCTAAATGTGTACTTTGCAAGGTGGAAGTTGTATTATTTTTACAACCTGTCCTCAGAAGTCACAGTTGTTTCCACTACATTCTGTGGCTTAGAGGCACAGTAGAAGCCTATTCAGATTCACAAGGAGGAGAATTAAGAGCCTATTTTTTGATGAACCCTAAGAGTTCAAGAAGAGTGATAGGTGGAGAGATATTGGTCAGCCTTTTGGGAGAGCACAGCCAGATGGAAGCCATCAGTAAAAAGGGTGCTGTACACTGCCAAGCACATACATCTACAAGTAGGTGGAGTAATGCAACTACTTTTCTCGGGTCTAGTTTTGTTTAAATTGCTGTGTTAAATGTCAAACAACACAAACATACATAAGTTGGTATGTGAGCTAAACTTTCTGCTGATGATTAAACTGAATTAGCCTTGGATTATGAAACTAGGTGGGGCTTTAGAATAAGGCTCAAAAATTCAGTTACTTTCTACGTATGTATCAAAGACTTTTTTTTACTTATTTGTAGTAATATATTTATAAGACTTGCATTTAGAAAAATCAAGATTTTTTTGAAGAATTTTAGAATAATTCAGATTATTTGCCATGTATGATGCTTCATTTTTTAGTAGAGGATGTAATATACACTGGGAACATGTCTTTCGTTGTGTGGTTGAGTCAGACATTGCTGTGTGCTGTGATACATCCCTGTACTTAAAAAAGTACAATATACCTTCAGTTAAGAATAAATAGGTCTTGACTTCTTGAAGGAACTTAATATTTTATTTACATTTCTGAATGTAATATGGCTTTTAGTTTGAAATAGCCTGACAGCTGTTTACTGAATTCCTTTCATTTAAAAGCTTTAGTCACTAGAAGAATACTTTTCTGTTGTAAAAATAAATGTCAGCATATATAATCCATATATCAGTGTTTTTCATGGCAGTCTGATTTGTGAACTCTCACTCAACTAAACTGTTTCATTCTAAGAGTGTTTCCCTAGTTTGTAATTCTATGTGTTGTACTTTTATTCATCCAGACATAAAACCAAGAAATGAGCCCAAAACCTTTGAGTAAGTCAGTGTCCAAATTTATAGTCTACGGCTCATGTTTTTTATTATGGAAATCACCTATAATGCCTATTTATGATATCATATAATGATCTTATAAAATGCCCATTTACTTCTCTTTTGCTCACAATGCAAATAAGAAGGTGGTTATCAGAAAGATGAAAAGGTACAAAAATTACAAAGTTCAGTAAATGTTACAGCCTAACACTAGATGTAATGAGAAAAATCTTAAGCAAAAAGACCATGTGACTTACTGGGAAAAATCAGATCATCAAGCTTTTGGGCACAACAGCAAAAACTTTGGGTCAAAAGACAGCAAAGTGCTACACTTAACATAGGAAAATGGGTGCTAAAGATATTATATTGAGCCAAACTGACCTTCCGTGCAATTGTCACATGAACTGTCAATACATACAGGCACTGTGGGAATGTTGCCCTCACGAGCACACTGGGAGTTTTTTTAAAGCTTCAATAGAAGCAGCCTGAGTCAGTGAAGAGGCATATGCATGAAGATTGATTTTCTAAAAAGATAGTTAATTGAGAAATTAAACCTCTGGCATTCAAGAGTGCTTAGTTTGCAGCCTGCTATTAAGGATGTTACCCCTCCCTCCTTCACTAGGAATTAAACCTAGGTCCTTCCCACTAAGCTCATTACCAACTCTTGTTCTTAATGTTTTATTTGAGGCAGGATCTCACTAACTTGGTAGGTTGCCCAATTTGGATTCAAACTTGTGATCCTCCCGCCTTAGCTTCTCAGGCAGGCACCACCATGCCCAGCTGGAAGTATCCCAACCAGGCATTTATTTAAATGTTAAAACAAGCAGCATTTGATTTCTGTGTGTGTTCAGTTTAAGGATAAATTTTAACAATGTATTTCATAGAACACTTGGATATATGGTTGTATCTGGCATTGTACAAGAGGTAATCAAAATATATGGCGAATCTTTATAATTTTAAAAGTTTATTACCATGGAAGACACATTGCCATTAACATATTCCTGTTGGCTTGAATCACCAGTGATCTATGCATGACTGTCCTATCTCGCAGCTAGAACCACCAGTAGTGTTAGCTGTTAACATCAGACAATGGAATTTAAATGAGAGCCACCTGGCAGTGAGACACAAATTATGGCCCAGTCGAGAATGTGGTAATTTCCCTCAAAATACTCCCCTTTGCTTTGAACACACTTACCCTTTGTTCTTGCCACTCTCTCGAGGAGTTCTAAAGTCTTTCCTGAGTGCCTTTATGAGGTGTGATTAAGAAAAATTACAGTGAATATTGCTGCCAAGTGTCATCCAGTGAGAAGGCAAGCTCATAATCAACATCACGGTGCATCTTCTTTCAGTTTATTCACCGTATTTGGCTGTGGAAGATAAAAGGTTTTGAATCTGCCAGGAGAATCATAATGATATAGGAGAATGAAACTACCGACCTACTATGTCCGAGTTTGTGTTCTCTAAAATCAAAGAATGAATTTTAGGAACAACAGAGGTGACGAGTGGAATATCTTTATTGAGAGAAAGCTTCTGTCTAGAGAGAGACAGAAGGAGTCCCAGGCAGGTTGCCCCGGACTCTGTCTTTTCTAGGGACTTTATAGAGTAAAACCATGGGTTCAAGGTGGGGGAAGACTGGGAGCTTACAAGGTAGATGGGCATAAGGTGGGACATAACTATAGTTAGCCAATAAGATCAATAGTTCAGGTAAAATTGATTACATTAGGGCCAAATGGGAAAGCAAGTCACCTAGAAAGCGGGCACTCTTGGGGTTGTGACTTTTACCCTAGAGGGATGGGATAGCGGCTTCAGGAACTAATTAGAATATCAGTCCCCAGGATGTAGATGCATTTGTTTGATCCTTTTGTCTTGAGATCTGGCCTGCAGCAAGAGGTGTGTTTTTTCTGTTTTGAGATCTGGCCCGCAGCAAGAAGTGTCTCCTCCAAGGTCATCATTGGGTCCTCTGTGCCAGCTTCTTCGAGGGCCCAGCCCTGTCTGACTGCCTATAATATTTCTGACTAACTCAGTTGCCTGCTACAATAAGACTCTCATGAAAGAGGACTTCCTGAACTGCCTCAGGAAGTAAAAGAACAATGGAATTGTATGTGAAAAGCATGGGGAAGTATTCAGAGACGAATTAATGGCAGTGTTTCTTTATAATACATTTTTAAAAATTCAGACTTACTGTAAGTTACATCTTGTATATTTAAGAACTAGGAGAGAAATATTGGAAATGGATGCAGAATGTGTCTCTTAACGTTTTAATTGCTTAATGTGCAATTGGAGGATATTAATACCCTCAATGCTTCCAATGAAATTGGGCCCTTAGTTGTATGTTTCATATGACAAAAAAGCTTGAGACTTAAATTATAGGGTTGAAAGACAAGACTGAGAACAATTAAATTTGTAGTGTTTACAGAAAAGATTCTAGAACTGAGTAGTATTCCAGACCAAACATAATTTAGAATGGTCCACCTTACTAAGGATAGGTTATATTCTTAACCAGAGAAAATGGAGGGACAAATGAAAACAACCAGATCGGCTGCAGTTGGCATTTACTTCTATAGTCATAGTCTGGTAGCCTTCAGCCTCTGCGTGGCTTTGAATTCAGCCCTGCAATTATTGTTTAAGGTTTCTCTGTGTATTTTAGGCTGGCCTTGAATTCACTATGGCCCAGGCTGCCCGGTGAGCCTCAGTCTCTGCTCCACCACAGCAGCCTGCTGAAGGCTGGTTTAAGGCAAAGTTTTTTACTTCAACAGCAGTCATGTAAATCTCTAGGCATGGTCTTTTAGGCCTTTTAAAGATGACTGTGAGCCATTATGATCTGATGTTAACTACTGTGCATTTTTAGAAGTCCTGCCTACCTCTAGGGAGGGTGCATTCAAATGTGTTCTAAAGCACTCTCACTGAACCTCATGCACTAGATTCTAGAGTGTGCTGATAAGGACTTTTGACACAGACTTAATTCAGAATGTGACTTGAATTTCCATTGTGGGATCTTAACAGTTTTGAGAGTCTTTCCTAGAAAAAAATGGAAATGTCAATTATTAGTACATTTAGATAAATTAGATAAATTTAGATAAATTTTCCTGTAGCTACAAGTCATAACATTATAACAAAAAAAGATTATTATAACAACAGAAAAATACTTATTTCTGTTTATTTAACTTTAGAATCGGATCTTAGCTTACTCAGATATAGAGTATTAAGATATTTTAAACTCTTAAATGTTTGTGGATGCTGTAATACCTTTGCTCAGGGTCTATACATATTATCATAGCTCAATATCATTATTAAGTATTTGCTTTAAATATTACAACTTTTAATTTCCCAGAGTAATAAAAATTTTTCCTACTATTGATTTGCCTTAGCAGCATTGTTATATGACATTACTTGGAAATCACTTAGTTAACAGTTCCTTTTTTTTGTATACTTTTTTTTTTTTTTTTAAATGCTGGGGATTGAACTCAGGATCTTGTGCTTGCCAAACAGATATTTGTGCTGCCGAGCTAAACCCCTGGCCCACCGGTTCCTTTTTTCCATTCTGGTCATAAGAAAAATAAAGGAAAATCTTCTAAGGATATGTTTTGTTAATTTCCCCTGAAATAGTAAAGTCAAAATTCTGGCTCAGTGCTCTTCAGTGTGATCTGAGTATACCATTCCTGTCTTGTTAGCATCAAATACTAGTTTTTTACTTGTGGACATATTTTCTTAATGTTATGCTGTCCTATCTTTTTGTTACAGTATACTAAGTCTTTAAGTTCAGTCTTCATTTTAAACTGGGGAAACCTGTCCCACTTTTCCCTTATGTCATGCCAGGGAACAGCAAAACAGATCTCCCATTTATATCTGTCTTTCTTGTGCTTTGGGTCACATATATTTATTGCCTGTTATCCAAATACTAGGTGCTAGGTGCTGATGATACTGTTTCTAAAGGCAAATCTGTATTCCTGTTTTTATAAAATTTGTAATCTCCTGGCAAGTGAGAAAAACAAAGAAATGAAATATGCTATAGTGTGTGTCATAACAGAGCTTACATTACTTAAAGAGGTATTGTGGAGGTGCATAAAAAAGGGCCCTGCTCTGCCTCAGTCAGGCAATCAGGAAATGCTTTTTAGGAGTGGGTTTGCTTGAGTCTGTCCTGAAGGATAGTGTTATTTGTGTTCTAACATTTCACATACATAAGTGAGAAATCTTCCAAATACATCCGTGTATGTATATGTGTGTGTGTGTGTGTGTGTGTGTGTGTGTGTGTATAAAATTAAGCAATAGGTGAAGTACAGTAGAAATAATACAATATACAGTGAGACCTAATGGATTGCGAGTAACATGTTCCACAAGATGAGCAAACACGTTTAATAAATTTTAACACAATGAAGGAGCAGTGTCCTGCAGTATGAGTAGTATGTGATGGTGAAGCAAACCAGCAGTTCTCTCTCTTGCTGTGGGATATGTGTGATTGTCTCCCAGCAGCAACAGAATGTGCTCTGATCTGCAGAAGAGGAGAAAAAGGCTCAGGGATCTCTCACTTCAAAAGAGATTTCAAAGGAGATACGTAAAATGTGGGACACAGTACAAAATTTTGTAGAAAAGCACCACCCAAATAAGATGAATCTGCTTAATGACACTGCAATGTCACATTTCTGTGAAATCCTCAAAAGGAGGCAAAAGCAAGTGCCATTGGTTAAGCCTCTTGTTAAAACTATTTGAAAAGAAAAGGATTCCGTTGAGCCAATAGGATCAGTGGGTCTCATTAGTGATAGTGAGGTAGTAACCCTCCTCTCTTAACTCCATTACACCAGCCACAAAGGCTTTCAAAGGTAAGTGCAGGTTGATTTATTATTCTTTATATTATGTTTTATTTATTTTGTGTTACATTACAGTACTATAATCATTGGGGGGGGCACCTGGACTTTTTAGTCATCCAAGCAAGAAAGAAAATGCAATGGTTCTAAGATTGGTAGTTTTTATAAGAGAAGTAAATTGAAGATTTTTTTTTTCTGGTATCAAAGATTTGTCAAAAACTAAGATGTTTCTGAGATTTTACCTTATTTGCAAGCCAGTAAGTCAACTTGCCACCAGTATTTTGGGGAAGCCATGAGACTTTCTAGTCAGAGACAGAGGTCTTCATCACCCAAAACACTGCAGAGAGCTTGAGCTTCGTGTTCCTAGTGGTTCTTAACACCCCTCCTTCCCCCCACGTCTGCGCACATGGCGAGGAGGCAGGCCCAGGTGGTGCTGTGTACACAGTCATCTACGGGGGATTCCAAGTTTAGGTGTCTTCCATGAGGGCCCTCTGAAGTGATACTACTCTGGGAGAGGGACTTATTTCCTGTGTGGCAGATCATCCCACCTTCTCCAGGAGAAGATAGTGCCTGTTTTGATAAATAAGTAGTGTGCACTTGAAAAGACTTATTCTGTAAATGTCCATTAGTCATTAGTTGTTAATATGTTCGAGTCCTCCATATTTTAAGTGGGTTTCAATTTTGCAGGGAGAGGGTGTTGAAATCTTGAGAGACAAAATATGTCTCTACTATTTTACTATGAACAAACTTTTTAACTACCATTTCCTTTTTAAATAGTCTGTTAGGAATGATTTTGAAATCTTTCCTCACCCTTGGAAAGTTTTTGGTAGTTATGTAAATAAAGCCCATAATTAGAGAATGGGGTAACTAGTGTCAGCATACATATGAATAGTACTTAGTATTATTTTCACTAGAAAATAAATAGAATTTGCTGAAAGTCTTGTCTATTGCTTATCTTGGAGTTTTAAATTTTTGATTTATGAAAAGAATTTTTTTTTTACTGGACAAAGGAAAGAGTATCTTTTTTAAAATCTATTTTTGTTGTTGTTGTTAGTGTTGTATTCAGGATTGAACACAGGGAGTGCTTTAGCATGTCCCCAGTTCTTCTACTGTTTTTGTTTTGTTTTGTTTTCTCCCAACCTGGGGTCTTGTGGAGTTGCCCAGGCTGGTGTTAAAGTTGTAACCCTCCTGCCTCAGCCTTCTGAGTAGCTAGGATTACAGCTCTGTACCATCATGCCTGGCTTGAAGTTGTCTTTATCTTTTGGAGAAAAGTTTTAAAACTGTCACCTTTGGAGCCTTATTACTAGTGTAGTTAGAGCTTGACTACAGTATTTGTAGGTGTATTGCAGGAATAAAAGAAACCACACCAATGAAAGTAATGATTGCTTAATAGTCTATTCTTGTTCTCCTTGTATTTGTAATACAATGCAACAGGTTTTTTTTGAAGAGGAAAAACTTCTAAGTGACAAATATATGAAGTTTAAGTTAAACAAAGACAATAACGAAATGCATATTATCAACATGTGTTAGATTATGATGACCCTTGAGTACGTGGCCCTTTCTGGTACTGTTGCTCATGATGTTAACAGGGCCATGTGTAGCACTTGTGGTGACCTCCATTCCTTTTCTGTTTGTTGGTGAAGTACCAAAAGGGCCTTAGAGACATTGGAGTCTTGGTGTCTTCTGTAACTGTTCTTTAGACCCCTTGTGCCTGTTTTGAGCCTTTAAACACTAGACTTGAGCCATCTCTATCTTTCTTGAGTGACTTATAAGAATTCTGCAGGTTAGAAAAATAAAATAATGGCTGGGGCTGGAGGTCAGCAAGAGAGTGCTGTCTGGCGTATGCAAAAGTCCTGGGTTCAATCCCTACTCCAAATATAAATCAAATGAAAGAGGGAGGAGGACTTTTTTATATAAAAAAGTAATGCATGTTAAATTAAAAGAAGGAAAAATCTGTTTCCAAAGCAGAAAAGCATTGTTTTGGAAAAACTTGAATAAATTAGAATGAAATGTAAATAATAAGAATAAAAATAATAGTCTATCCATTGCTAAAAACCTGTCTTTTTACATTGTTTCATGTTTTGGGAAAACAATACAGTATTTTTAATGACCTACTTAAAAATGCAGTATTAAAGGTCTTTGTATGCCAGCTGCCAGCAGACACCCTCACCTCCCCTGGGAATCTGCCTTAGTGTGCCTGCTCCCTGCTCCACAACCAGCTTCCTCATTTCAATGCGAATTTCTGGGAAGAAGTGATGAGAGAAGAAGGCCAGTTGGAGGTTACTGTAATATACGTCTCAAACAATTCTTAATAGGATGCACATAAACTACTAGTGTATGCAAAATTATGCAGCATAAACATCCTTTAATTTGATGGGTTTTCTTGTAACATGCAAAAGTTTGAGTTTAACACTTAAACAAGGAAAAATATGTATGTGTGTATACATGGTTGTGTGTGTACACGTGTTATATGTGTAGACATCTCAACTTAAATAGAAATCACAGATTTTTGTTATGAAGTGCTAGATGGTTTGTTGCCTTTTCAACATGTTAATGACAGGGCCATAACATGTATGTCTCACTGTTGGGTGGCTTGATCCACTGATACATGCATGACTGTCCCTTTGGGTGATTTTTTATTAATTAGTAAAAACAGCAATAAATTTTTTTTTTTTTTTTTTTTTGGTACCAGGGATCAAACTTATGACCTCGAGCTTGCCAGGCAGGCGCTTAAGCCACTGGGCTAAATCTCCGGCCCAGCAATAAAAATTATTAACGCCATTTGTACCTCCAGTGGTACAAGTTGTCTGATGGGACAGTCACACATGTACCAGTGATAGTTCAAGCTGACAGGAATGTGTTAAATTTTATTGATTTTTTTTTTTTTTTTTTTTTTTCAGGGATTGAACTCAGGACCTCATGCTTCCAAGAGAGATGCTTATGCCACTGAGATAAATCCCTGGCCCTGACTGATTCGCTTTTGCGACATCTCACCTATGTCATTTAGGCTGGCTTTTAAGTTACTGCAGTCCTCCTGCCTCAACCTCTTGAGTACTGGAATTAAGGGCATATATCACTATGTCCAGCCCATTTTAAATTTGTTAAAAATCCAGTGGGAATT
>PVJX010004536.1:42761-93893 GCA_004027295.1 Dolichotis patagonum
CCCTCCCCCTCCCTCTCCCTCTCCTTCTAGGCGGCTATCATCCAGTGAAAATTGGAGACCTCTTCAATGGCCGATACCATGTCATTAGAAAGCTAGGATGGGGGCACTTCTCCACTGTCTGGCTGTGCTGGGATATGCAGTAAGTGTTGTCATTTCTGCGTTCGATTCTGACAGCTGATCTCTATTTCTAAGGAGACAGAGCTGAGAAGCGTGCCTACTTTGTTGTGGCATGTAAAGTACTGCTTAGCACAGGCCTGCCTCAGCTAAAGTTTTTCTCCCCTTTTAGTTTCAAGTTCATTGTTTCAGGTATTTAAAAATGTAAACTCTCTTGTGGCTTAACTTCTGAATCTTATCCCTTGAAATTGTATTTCATAAGGCTTACTTTTTTAGTAATTTATGTCAGAAAAACATTCAGATGAAAATCAATAATGTATAGTTTTTCCAGATGAGTGTTTTAGATGTTATTTAAAAGCTATGACCCATAGTAATAAACATCTTGCTGCCCAGTTTGTGTACTTGCTGCCCAGTATAAATGATGTGTACTTGTGTGATGTTTGAACTGAAACAAGTAAACAACACCTTTCCTTTCTCTCTGGTGACTCAGACACATTTATAATCTACTTTAATGAGAATAAAAACAAAACCACAAGGAGGTTGTCTTGCCCTGTAGACACTCTGTTTAGTTGTGGTTCTTATATTTGAAAAGTAATACTTGAAAGGAAAACTTTTTAGTATACATGCTGCCGAAGCAAGTGTTCAAAGGAAAGCTTCTTAAAAGTCTCTTTAAGACCCTGGCGCCTTACGACCAGTACCATGCGGTTGACTCGGGGTGCCGGGAGAACAAGGAGCTGAGCTCCTCCCCTCTCTGGGGGGCAGCTCTGAGTCTGTCGGCACACGGGCCGAGAATCAGACATCTCATGTCGTCCTGTCCCCGGTCTCGTGCCCCCCCCCCACTTCCCCACTTCCCCACTTCCCCCTGCTTAGCAAGTGGGAGCCAGTTAACTACACATCTTGTGAAAAGATTGGCTATGTTATTTAGTATGAGCTCCCCGTATGCAAAGATAAGGACAACCATTTGGAAGAAAACGAGACAGTATGACAGATAGTGAAGATCTCTGGTTGTCTAGCTTTGCAATTTATGCTTTCTTATGTCCCATTCTGTTCTATTTGTTGTGTTTAATTTTACCCTCTTTAAAATTAAAAAAAAGATAAAAGTCTCTTTATTGGGCTGGAGATTTAGCTCAGTGGCTTAAGTGCCTGGCTGGCTAGCATGAGGTCATGAGTTTGATCCCCGGTACCAAAAAAAAAAAAAAGTCTCTTTATTGTATAGACATTACTATAACATGACTTCTTTGGCTAGCGATATAAATAACCTTTTTTTTTTTTTTTTTTCAAAAAAGGGGGAAAAGATTTGTTGCAATGAAAGTTGTGAAGAGTGCCCAGCATTACACAGAGACAGCCTTGGATGAAATAAAATTGCTTAAATGTGTAAGTATTACAAAAGATGTGACTGATACAAAGAAAATGACTGCTTTTATAGGGGACTTTTTGGGTAGTACTAAAATACAAGAAAATTTTTATAGGTCCAAATGCTAAATCTTTTATTTGAAAAATACCACTTTGTAGATTGGTATAATGGAGAAGAGTCTGCATTTTTTAAACTTTTCTGATCTTGTATTCATTTTTATTTTCATAGGTTCGAGAAAGTGACCCCAATGACCCAAACAAAGACATGGTGGTCCAGCTCATTGATGACTTCAAGATTTCAGGCATGAATGGAATACGTATCCTTCTTGATGGCTGAATTATAGTGTTGTTGTTTTATTTTTACTTTAAAAAACAAACTTCTGTAACTCCTCTTCATAAACCTTCTAGGATCATTATGAAGTCTTATAAAATGGGGCAGCTAGAATGGCTTGATTTGGGGTTGCACTAATTACTGATCTTTTGTCAATACTTATGATGAAGTTTATTTGTGCCAAGGTAAAAGTGTATGCCAATACTTCTCTGTGCTTTAAACTTTTTAAAACCAGTGCACAAGGGCAGTGTGGCTGCAAATAATGTATGACACTAAAGTATTTGTTGACTGAATAAAAGAAAGAATACTCTGTTATTGCTGACTTCCTGAAATTGTACTCTGAAGTATTATTAGTATTAACTAGTCCTAATAACTGCATTATATTTCCAGGATAATAAAACAAAGTCTTTTAACCAAGTCTTTTAAATGAATAAGCAGATCACCTTTCTGCTGGGTGAAAGCTGCAGTCCAAGTTTCTGTCCTCTGTTATTTGCTGGTGCACACACGTGCATGTGCAGTGCTAGAGCTGGAACCCAGGTCCACTGTGCCACACCACTTGCCTCCTGGTTTTATTTATTTTTCTTTATTTATTCATTTTGCAAAGCCTGAGTAGTGGCTTTTTTTTTTTTTTTGTTTGGTGGCGCTGGGGATTGAATTCAGGGACTTATGCATGCTAGACAAGCACTCTACCGCTGAGCTAAATCCCTAGCACAAGCCTGGTAAAAGTAATGTTATTTTCTATATTATTTGCAAATGGAAGAGATTTCTGTTGTTTTTCTGTTAAAGCTTTTATTATAAAAAGTTTGAAACATAATGTAAAAGTAATATAGTACAATAATTTTCAGTAAATTTGCCACCAAAATTTAGTATTTATGATGGTCTGGCTATAGTTCTTTATCCTTTCTGTGTTGCTGAATTATTGTAAAACAAATTCCAGGTGTCATTTTCTTCTACCTGTAACAGTGTCAGTGTGCATCTTTGAAAAAATACGAATTTTTGTTTTAGTGTTTCTAAGAATGAAGCTCAGGTACTCTCTGCTACTGAGCAATGTCCTTGCCCTATTTATTTTTTTAGATAGGGTTGCCCAGACTGATTTCAAACTTGCAAGGCTTGTGCCCTAGTCTCCCAAGTAGCTGGATTATAGAAGACTAATTAGGGAAGGAAAAAAAAAAATCAAAAAACAAATTAACAATAATACAGTGATATCATATCACACTTCCTCATTTTCTTAATCATAAAATAGCTTTTCTCTGACAGCTTTTAAGATTCTGTCTTTTAGGGCTGGGGATTTAGCTCAGCGGCTTAAGTGCCTGCCTGGCAAGTGCAAGGTCGTGAGTTCGATCCCCAGTACCAAAAAAAAAAAAAAAAAATTCTGTCTTTTTGTTGAACATCTGGAATTTTTTTTATTTTTATTTTTATTTTATTTTGAAAAGAATAAAACCAAATGAGACAAAACAAAATAGAGTCAGTCAAAATAAAAGGATGGAACTAGTACATGACTTAAAAACAAAATACAAGGTGATCAACAATGGTTACCATACTGCCTCTTGTTATCTTCAAGAATTACCCATATCGGGCCAAGAATTTAGCTCAGTGGCTTAAGTGCCTGCCTGGTAAGTGTAAGGTCGTGAGTTTGATCCCCGGTACCAAAAAAAAAAAAAAAAAAAAAAAATCCATATCATCAGCATAATAAAATTTAACAAAACAGTACAGAACAAAATCAATAAAAACAAAGCAGTAGAGACATTATAGGACTTCAAAAGAAGATAATAGTAAAATCACAATGGGTATTGTAGTGCATCTTATTGTTTTCAAAGTAGTTGCCTATACCATCAGAGTTGATACTATCAAACAAAACAGATTCGAATAAAATCAGTCAAGACAATGAGCAGACAAAACAGATTCAAATAAAATCAGTCACAACAAGACAGTGAAAGCAATACAGGGCTTCAAATTAAGTTAATAGAAAATCAAAAATGGTTACCATATAGTATATCCTGCTATCTTTGAAATAGCTGTCCATGCCATCAAATGTAGTACAAGTAGAGAAACTGAAACAGAATATAACCAAACCAAACAGAGCGATGAAAAGGGTTTCAAATCATGATACAATATTAATAGAGGCCACTGCCTTCCCTTTTTAGATAGTTCCTCCCTTTTCACTTTCACAGGGTGCATTGTACATTTTGTATCCCACTAACTCCTTTAGTTTTTAGATTAGGAGGCAACCCGCTATTCACCTGAATGATTCTGAACCTTTTTACCCCTGAGCATGATCTCAAGTTGTATCCATTTACCTACAAGAGCCTCAAGGTTTTCCTTCCTTACACTGAGTAAAAGTGTAATGTCTTTCCAACCAATCTGCAGCAGATGGGCAAGCTACCCCCACTTTTTTCTGGTTCCCTGTCACATAGAGCATTGTTTTCTCATCTTTGACTTTCAGTCTATATACCCTCTTTCAGATTAATTATATTTCTTATATAGAGCATATTGATGGACCCTATCTCCTGATCCACTCTGCCTGTGTTTCTTTTTATTAGTGTATTGAGGCCATCTATATTAGTAATTATGGCCAACCTTCTCTGCCTCATCTCTGCCATGCTATTTTTCTGCCGTTGGTTTCTACTTTTCCCCTTCATTCCACTGTCTGCCCCATTCAGTGAGCTCCCTCTGCCACTGTTCCTGAAACCATGGTCTCTTTTCTCTCTCTCTCAAATGTCCTTCAGTATTTTTTGTAGGGTTGGTTTGGTGGTTATGAACTCCCCCAGTTTCTCTTTGTCATGGAAGCATCTTGTTTCTCCATTAATTTTGAGAGAGAGTTTTGCAGGGTACATCAATCTGGGTTGGAGGTTATTTTCTTTCAGAGCTTGGAATACTTCACCCCAAGCTCTTCTTGATTTGATGGTTTGTGTTGAGAAGTCTGTCATGACTCTGATGGGTTTTCCTTTATAGGTGCTCTGTTTCTTTTGTCTGACAGTTTTTAATATTCTGTTCTTGTGTTGAATTTCTGAGATCTTGATTATTATATGTCTGGGTGTAGATCTGTTTTTGTTATAGATATCTGGAGTTCTGTATGCCTCATTTATCTGAATGTCATTTCCTTTTCCAGCGCTTGGGAAGTTTTCTTTAATTTTTTTCTGTAAATAGCCTTTGTATTTCATTTGTGTTTACCTCTGCTTCTTCACTCACATTTTTATTTGTAAGTTATACATCCTCTTGTCATCTTCTAGCCTTTGTATTGTTACTTCCTGGTTCCTTGTTATTTTTATGAGATCTTTCCTTTCGTGATCACAAGTTGCAAACCTGTCTTCAAGGTTTGATAAACTATCTTTAGTTTCTTTCAAGCAGTTTTACCACCTTTCATTGGAGTTTTTAATTTCCTGGTAACCTCTTTGAATCTGTTTCATCTATTCTAAGTTTTTTTTATATTCTTCATTGAAGGTTTCCCTCCTTTTTCTATGTTCCTCTATTCTTCCATCTATGTCTTCTTTAGAGGTGCTTAGCATTTCTTTTATTATTTTTCTTATATCTTCCTTTACTTGTAATAGTATTTCTAAGTTCTTTTATAGTTTCAAAAAGTTGTTTATGTCAGTTGCTGTTACTTTAGAAACTGCAGATGTGCGACTCCCAATCTCTTCTGTGTTTACCTCTCCTGGTGTAGTACTGCTTGGGTCGGAGGCCAGAGACTGGGTTTTGTTTCTTCCCCTTGTCATGTTCCTGGTTTCATTCAGACAAGTGGGTAGTGGGGTCCCTGGCACTTCCTGTGTTGGTTATAATTACTCTGAATCATGCTGACTAGGGATTTCTGTTTGCTGCTTTCCCCAATCTGCTGGTGACTACTAGAGTGTAAGGGGAGGGGGGCATGCTGGCCCCTCCCTTCAGTGCTGGTTAAACACAGGGAGTCTTCACCACTTTAGTGTGTGTGCTGGGTGGGCGGGGTTGGTTAGGAATAGCTTTATGGGAACCTGGGCCTTGGGTATTTGACCGCGCACAGGGGCAGGACTCAGTCCAAGCCGTTTTCACCTGTCTGCTCTGTGCTAGGAGTGGCTGAATGAAGCTGGCTACAGTTCTGGTTCTGGGCTTATCCTGCCCGACTCCAAAATGGCACCCGGTCAGTCGCCCACTCCCACTGGAGGACTGAGTTCCCCACACTCACTGTTGGCCAGTGCAGTTCTCTGGTCCACTGTTCCCCTCTGCCACCGTGTCTCCCTGTTGAGGCTTCAGACTTGCCAGCCACTTGCTTCACTGTGACCGTGCGTCTCCGGATTCCAGTGACACTTCTTGCACAGTGCAGCTGGCTCTGGTGAAGGCACCGCTGGCTACCACCTTCTGTTGAAGTTTTTCTTTTTCTTTCTTTCTTTCTTTCTTTCTTTCTTTCTTTCTTTCTTTCATTCATTCATTCATTCATTCATTTTCTCTGTGGACTTCGATTCTCACTTTAGTTTCTTCCTGGGTTGAGAGAACCCATTTCTTTCCTTCTGGTCTTCTCCAGAATGCTATATTCCAGCATCTGGTCTGTTTCTCTCAGAGAGGCTATTTTCTCTGCTACTTAGTGTTCTGCCATCTTCCCAGAATCCCTGAACATCTGGAATTTTAACTATGATATGTTGTGAGCTTTTTTTTAATTAATTAGAATTCCATATTCCTTGCTTATCTGTATGTTGAAATCGCTCCTCTTAATTGGTTTTGAGGGGCCCAGGTGCTAGTGATTGGGTAGCATTGGTAAGGGTTTCTCCTTTCCCCTTCCTCTGCCTGAGGAGATGACAAAGGATAATCCCAAAGGGCAAATGAGAGAGAAAATATACAAAGACATAAAGATTATAGTTGAGAGCAAAAATAAAAATGCAGAGGAGAGACAACATTGGTAAATTCCAAAGTATTCTGTGCATATGTCCATGCTGACGCACTGAGATTGTCCTTTGAGCATGGAGTATCATATAACCTCTGAGTTGCGACTCTAGGTCCTTTGAATGCCTCAGCCACCTTGATGCTGGTGATGTTTTCATAGTTACACGCTGATCTTAAGGTACAACAAGGTGTATGCATTAAATATGAACCGCTTTTATATGTCCTTTTCCAGTGCTTTGAAAAATGATTTAAATATGTTTAAAGAATTCCAAATTGCTGAGTTTTCATTATTGCAGAGGGTTGGAGTGTAGCTCTGTATGGGCTGGGAATCTGCCTTGGCTACCCTGGGACTCTGAGACAAGCTCTCCTTGCTTCCATTGTGGGGGTCATTATATATTTCGTAAAGTGATTTTCAAAATAATGTACAGGATATAGTAAGTACTTAGTAAAAAATCAGTTCTTTCTTTTTAAGTGAGACATAGCAACTGACTACTTTGGGTATTATTCATAGTATTGATGTAGTATTTCTCAAAGAAGTAAATGTTTTTCAAGTGCCGCACACCATGCTACTTTTAGTACATGTTTTTAGTACCTCATTCCTGGAAATGCATCCACAAATGATCCTTAATCATGTCCCAGATGTGTGCATGGTCTTCGAAGTGCTTGGCCACCATCTCCTAAAGTGGATCATCAAGTCCAACTATCAGGGTCTCCCAGTACGTTGTGTGAAGAGTATCATTCGGCAGGTGAGGCTTCTGAGGCAAACCTCACCCCCAAGTTGGCTAGTCTTTCAGTGTAGACTTGTATTTTTAGTTCATGAATGAATAACAATCTGAAATGTTACTAAATCAGCTTTATTCCTGTTAATGGTGTGTCATACCCTCTTGCAAAGGAAACAAATGTGAGTGCCAGGCACACATTTATTTTGGCTTATCTGTCTTTTTTAAGGTAAGTGATATAATCAGAAATTTTAAAAATTATATCCTGTATACTTATTACAAAACGTTGCTCTTAGTTCCTTAGAAATAGTAAATACAATAAATCACTCCTTTTTAGTTATTTTCTCAGTACCCTTGGGTGGAGTGAAAATTTTTGAGTTGCTTACAGATCCATGTTTATGGGGAATAAATTTAGGAGATCTAATTGGTAGAATGATAACTGTACTGATAATATTGTATTATAAAACTGGATGTGTGACTCACACCTGTAATCCCAGTGCTTGGCAGACTGAGGCAGGAAAATCAAGACTATATAATGAGACCCTGTCTGAAACAGCTACAGCAAACACCCTTTATTTTATACTTGAAATGTACAGATACATAGTCTCATAATACACAAAAAAGAACGGAGATAAAGGATAAATTAATTAGTTCATTTGCAGTAGTCATTATACAGCGTATAAATATATCACAATATCACACATTACACAGTAAATGTATTCATTTTTTGTTGTTAATTACACCTCAGCGCAATTACGGGAACAAGCGTGGAATCATGAGAGGAGGGGCTGCAGAGAGAAAGGATCTCTGCATTGGCTTCTGTCAATCAGATTGAAAGATTATATACACAGTATTGTATTAGATGTGTACTTTGTTCAGTTGCCTCACTGAAAGAAAATCCTCACTTAGGGACTGGCTTAGCAAAGATGCTTCAGTAAGTATCGGCAGAATGAAAATAGGCATAGATGGGAGTTCTAATTAACAGTTTTTGCAGGATTCAGTTTCGTGTATTAAATAGAAGAATCACAGTGGTTTATCTATAAAGATTTGTCAGTTCAAAAGATAGATGCCTAAAAATGAGCCTTCCTAATTCATTTTATAAAAATTTCAAAGCTTAAATTTGCATAGTGAAAGTATCCTAGATCATACTTTTGAAATTATGAATAGATAACTTTCTTTAGCTTGCCTGTGTTCCTCAATTATCTCTTCCTTTTGTGCTGCAGGTTGGCGGCTTGTTTTCTGACCTTACTGTGTTACTTGAGGGCAGAGCTGGTGGGTAGGGGAAGGCTGGCTGCCTTGGTTTATCTCGTTTGGACTGAGACAGTGTTTCATGACATGCTTGGAGCATATGCATGCTTATTAAATGCTTGTAGTTTACTTGAATAATATATCTGTTCCCTTTTAGATTTCAGGTAATAGCATTTTTATTCATTATTTTAACATGGGCAGTATCTCTAAGGAAACAACAGTTTTAATGTAGAAGAGAGTATGTGATGAGCTTAAATTAATATATTAATCAGTTATTCTGTTCCGCAGGTGACACTTAGATATTTGTAGCTTTTAGTGGTCTTAAAACTCTTTGAAAGATCATCTTTTTAAAACTTAGGTAGACTCTTCCAAAGTGTCCCTAAGTCGTGTAACATTGAAGGATTTACACAGTGGGACAAACCAGTATAGAAACAACTGCCTGTTGTGTTTCATACAGGTGCCACTTGTCAGCAGAACGCATCTGAGCCTGGGTTCAGAGCTGTCTGCTAGCCATAGGCAGTTGGCCACGTCTCCATCCTCAGTATGGCAGTGTAAACAGGTGAATTTACAGGTGAAAAGTTGCTGTTTATTTTACATTTGAGAGTGGGAAAACAAAATCTAGCCATTCTTACTTAGCAAGTGAAGGAGATGGTAAATCAAAAGAGAATTCTGAGACTTTAATGAGACTTCTGAGAATAACTGTATTATCCTCACTGAACTCACATACCCTGTTCTTTGTGAGGTCTGAAGTATTTGGTTCAGAAAGAATTTGACAGGGAGATTTTGGTTTTTATCATATGGTCTGCACTTCGTTCTTCTATGCTATGTTAATGAAATTTGCTTTGAGAGGGAATGTGCCCATCTATACTTATGAAATGTGGAATTTTTTTCCAGGCTTACTTAGAAATTTCATGTAGTGAATTGTTACACATCTCAGTCAAGAATCAGTTTCAGCTGTATTCCCTTTGATTCAGCCTGAGGGATGAGTATTTCTGACTCTTGAGTAGTAGTGGCAGAGTCTTTTATTGATAGGCCTAATTATATTATTTCTCAGAACAAACCAGGATACGCCAGTTCTCTCAGTACTCTCTGTTGGCCATCTTTCTCTTCAAAGCCAGGTATACCTGACCACGACTTAGTTGTCCTTGTCACTAGCCACTCATCAGGCACCCAGCCATCAACCACTTCTATGTCATGCCTTTTACTCTTCATGTTCTTTATTGTTCTCATCCTTGAGTTAGGCCTGATCACCTCCTGCTTTTCATAAGCCTCTCTCTGTTCTCCCTGTGTGCAGCCCATCCTATTCCAGTCTGTTCTCCTTTCCATCGCCAGTTTCCATAAATAAAGCATTGCTTTAATAATTCATATTCTACATTTAGAAACCTTTACTGGCTTTCCATTGCCTGTTTGCTAAAGCTTAATGTTCTTGGCCTTCATGAAGCAGTATGTAGGGAGTGATGACGAGGTTGGGTTTGGAGTCATATTTACTTCGCCCGTGTTGATTAGCCTCTTTAAACCAAAATTATTGTCAGTGAAGTGGGAATAACATTGAGACCTTCCTCACTAGATTATTGGAATATATGAAGAGATACACTATAAATATTAGGAAATATTGCTTACTCTGCACAAGCTATAGATCTGAATACTTGTCTGCCAGGTAATCTTAACTGTGGGTTTGACTGGATGTGAGGTTCTTGAGGAGGTGGTTCGATCTTGGGATGTCTGCTCATTGGTAGACTCATCCACTGATGTTCCTAGTGGAGTGTGCTGTTAGGAGGCAGGCCTTGCTTGGACATGGATTGCTGAGGGTGAGCCCTGGGAGTGTAGATCATTGCTGGCATTGTTCTCCTACTCTGCTCCTGGCTACCATGAGTTGCATGGCGTTGATCCATGGTGTCCCTCTACAACACCAGTCCTGACGTGGGACATGGACTGAACCTTCTAAAACTGAGCCATAATAAGCTCCACCATAAATTGTGGGTGTGTCAGGTATTTGGTCCCAGCAGTGGAAATACAGTTTAACATGGTTTAATTCACTGAATCTTCACAGCATTCCTACAGAATAGGTATTATTAATTTTCTAATTTTATAGAAGAGGAAACTGAAGAGTACCTTAGGTAATTTGCCACTCATGAGGAAAAAGCCTTAAAAGTACCAGAGCAGTAATTGAAACTCAAATAGTCCATCTTGAGTGTAATACATTCACTACTTTTTTTTCCCAAACAGTATAGAATGTGTTTGGAATGGTTCTGGGCCTGTGTCTATAGAAGTTAAGTCACTTCTTTCAGAGGACCTGTTCGAGGTCTTCTGCCATCTGGTGTCAACTCAGATTTCCCCAAATAAACAACAGTTTGTATCCTTCAAGTATCCAGTTTTCCTTTTGAGTTTATGAATTTTTAAAGATGTGCCAAGCAGTTATAAGTACCTGGAGATTTACCAGAATTTTTGTTCGTAACTTGTTACTTTTTCATTTTTAATTCAGAAAAAGTACTTTATAATCATTTTGACTCCTAAATGTTGCTTGCCATTTTTTATTTCCACATCTTTGATTATTTCTTTTGCCTTGAGCCTGTTTTTTTATGGTTCTGGTGACCAGGACCTTTGCACCGAGCTGAATTTCTTTCATTTATTTATTTATTTATTTAATTTAATTTAATTTAATTTATTTTTTTATTTTGAAGAGAATAAAACCAAATGAGACAAAACCAAATAGAGTCAGTCAAAAAAGTATAGTACATGATTTAAAAATAAAATACAAGGTGATCAAGAATGGTTACCATAATGCCTCTTGTTATCTTCAAAAGAATTGCCCACATCATTAGGCATAATAAAATTTAACAAAACAGAACAGAACAAAACCAATAAAAACAAAACATTGGAGACATTATAGGACTTCAAAAGAAGATAATAGTAAAATACCAATGGGTATCATAATGCAGCTTATTGTCTTCAAAGTAGTTGCCTATACCATCAGAGTTGATACTATCAAACAAAACAATAGAATAAAATCAGTCAAAATAAAACAATGAAAGCAATGCAAGGCTTCAAATCAAGCTAATAGGATATCAAAAATGGTTATCATAATATGTCCTGCTATCTTTGGAATAGCTGTCCATGCCATCAAATTTAATGCAAGTAGACAAACTGGAACAGAATAAAAACAAACTAAACAAAATGGTCTTCACTGAGTCACTGGGTTGTGCAGGCTGGGCTGCAGTGTAGGGCACTTCTTCCACAGCTCTGGGATTATAGGCCTGTGTAACAATCCCCGGTTCTCATCACCTTTTCTGCACCCACATTTTAAAGGTTTAGTCCAAATTCTCTGTAACAGGACCCCAGTTGAGAGTGATAATGCATTCTTCTGTGGAATGCCTGAGACTGCATTCAGTGCTTTAACTGAATGAGGTATTTTATTTTTGTGCTTTTATTTTATTTAATTTTTTTGGTACCGGGGATAGAACTCAAGACGTTGCGCTTGCCCGGCAGGCGCTTGTGCCACTGAGCTAAATCCCCAGCCCTGAGCTAAATCCCCAGCCCATGAGGTATTTTATGTAAGTGTAGGCCAGATGGTCTCAATCTTGACACACTGACATTTTCAGCTGGATAAGTCTTTGTTGGGAATGCTGGTCTTGTTCAGTATAAGGTATTTCCCAGTGTCCCTGGGCTCTGTCACTTCATGCTCATCAAATGTCTGAACTTTGTCAAATCTCCCCTGGGAGCAAAATTCCTTCTCTTTCCCAACCATTTGAATAGGAAAAAGTGCAGAGCAGAGTGCACACATTTTGGCAACAAGTGTGATTTCAGGTGCAAGCTTTAGCACTTCTTTTTTGTGACCCTAGTCAAATTACTGTACTTCTTTCCTTATTTGTAAAAAGTGGGCAATTTGTAGCTTTTTGTGAATATTAATAAATGAGGGCCTAAAATATGTATCTCTGTATATGTCAGTGTAAGGCAGGAGTACACAGACTAGCCATTGCATCTTCTTAACTCCACTGAAGTCATCGTGGAGTCAGGGATCAGATGTTCTGTATCCCACACCTGAAGTATTGCAGTTGGTTGATTTTCTTTTTCCTTAAGTGAAAGAAGAAATGTGTGTTCCCCTGTTTTTAAGATGGTGACCTTTCTCTGATGTCAAGGACTCAGATACATGTTACCACTTGTTTATTTTCTGTAGTTAATGACAAAATTGAATCAACTGCTTTTCTGGTGTTTCCTGTATACTGTTATGAATCCTTGGATCAGTTCTTAGCTGTCCTCATTTAGCCATAGTGACCTGATGCTGGGGCAAAAAAGGACTATGTTGGTAGCAGCTGTGGGGACACCATGTGGAGCCCGCCCCCTGGCAGCTTCTTTGACCTCAAGTACAGTCTTATGACTGTTTATTTTTCTTTTTTTATATAAATCACTTTATTGAGTTCCATTTTATGTCCATCTTTTTTCTTCTTTCTAAAGCAGAAAAAAAGTGTGCTTCTGATGGCATTATTTGTGGTACATTCAAAGATGTGCCTTAGGTGAAGGTTTTTAAAAAATCCTTTGGTACTCTTTTTAACAGTGGCTTTGACTTTCTTATGTAATTGAAATTGAAGTTGGCATTTTACTTTTTCAAACTGTGCAGTTTAATTCATTACCCTTTACAGAAACCTTGTAAGAGGGTGGCTGTTTGCCATTAGATAAATGCAACTTGCTAAGGGCATGACTCTGATTTTGGTGACTTTGCTTTAATAATGGAAAAATAGCAATTACAGCTTGTATCCCTGGATTTAAAAATTATTAGTCTTTCTGTTATCACGATTTAACAGTCATTTCGCTCTTCATGTGCTCATTGCTTTATGCTTAATTGCGTTGTGCCAGCTAGTCCTCACGCCACTCAGCACGGTCAGGGCTGCTGTCTGCTCTGCAGGAGATGCTGCCGGACCCCAGTCTTCCCTGAGGCCCCACGGATGGGTCTAGGAATTGAGTCCAGATGGTGCGTCTCCAGCATCTGTGCTCTTAACTGTGGGGTAGCGTACAATTTCCTGCAGAGAAAGATTTGGTATTATTTTAAAGTATAGCATATCTTTGTGAAAAATGCATGTTTGGGTCTTTGGCAAATGATTCTTCTTGTGTCTTAACGAAAAGCTGGTAATCAGATTGTTTATAATGCAGCCGTTAGATTTTGTAAAATATGCAGCACCCAAGTGAACAGGAGGATGTTTAAAGACAGTATTTTCACATCCCCACTTTTGGTGGGGTATCAGGCCCTGGAAGATTGTTTCATGTCTTATCACCATCTGATTTTGTCTGTTAGTATTTACTTAACATTTTAAAAGTTTTTGTGGTCTCCACTTTCATGTTACTTGGACCAGTATTGTATAGTTTTAGACTAGTGTTACAATCAAATTCGTAGTCATTTTGATTTTGCCTGGTCTGGTCAGTGCTGTGATTTTGTATTAACTTCACATTCTCCTCAGATTGGGAGCCCTTAGCTTCCAAGAGAGAGTCCCAAAGAGAGTCACAGTGACTCTCTTTCAAGAGCGGTGAGCCTGGCCCCGGCCCACTGCTCTGGGTTTCCTCATTCACTGTCATGATGTGGAGGAAATTTCAGAACAGTGAGGCCGAGGACAGCATCCACCAAATATTCTGTCTGAGCCTGTCTCTCCTCCTTGTCCTCTTTATTATGACTGGTATTTCCCATGCTTCATGCAGTTCCACATCGAGGTTTTCATGGCTGGTTTGTAGAATTTTACTGCATGTCTGTTCTACCACGGAAGAGAAATCCACTGAGATCTTGAGCTTTTCTAGGAAGAAGTTTTCTGGGCTTGAGGAGAGCCCCTCTAGTGTTTTCCTGCACACCTACAAGTAATTAATATCTAAATTAAGGCCTCCTGCGTAGGGCCAGCCTCCTCTCCTCTCCCAGCCCATCTGGCTGGCGGTTGATCTCCCTTGGCACTTCATTAGCTTGTCACCAGCAGCACAAGAGGCAGGCAAAGTCTCATCACCCGGCGTCCTATTTTTCAGATGTGGGAGGAAAAAAGTCCCTACATTGTCAGCAGAGTTGGAGCATGGCTGGAAAAGTTGCTTTTATTCCATTCTTCTTTATAGTTTAAAACTTTGGAAGTATTTCTGTTTTCTACACAGCAAGTAAGGCAGGGAGACAGCCATCTGCAGAAGTCTCTGTATTATTCTCCTTCCTTTATCTGCAGGATTACAAGACCTGGTTCCAGCAAGTTGAAGTGGAGAGGAACAGGTTATGTTGTTAAGACAAATGGCAGGTAATACAGAAAAGACCTGGTAGACCATCTTGACCAAGCCTCTTATTTAACAAGTGAATTTGAGGTTCAGAGACAGGAAGTGACTTTCTTTAGGCCATAGGAAGTTAGTTCCTGCACCAGAAATTAAGAGGCTGCCTTCTGGCTTTGCACCGTGGACTCTGCCTCAGGTCTCCTGTTGTTGAACTCTGAGTCAGACTGCACATGGGGAGGGCTGGTGTCTGCTTCTGGTTGTGATCTGACTCCTCCAGTGGGTGATTGGCAGCCTTGTCCCTGAGCTGTCTGGTTGGATTGGTCCCAGCTTTCCTAGTAGCTAATGGATCTCTGCTGCCTCCTGCTGCAGACACCATGCATGGTTTTTTGGCAGGCAAGGAGGTAGGATTTGACAATAGGACAATAGACGGGGAAAACCAGTAAAGTTTTCTGTTAGCTGTTTGTCAGATCTTTCAAGGGGGTGATGTGTCCTTGATCGTGAAGCTAGACTGTTTGTTTTTATTTTTCCATCATGAGAGTTATAGTGTACAAGCGGTTATAAGAGTGCCCATCAGTGTCAGTCTGGGGTGCTTTAATACTTCAGATTTACGGATTAAGAACAGAAATGCTGTTGTTGAAATAAAATCATTCCTCTTAGCTACAGGGAAAGGCTTTTAAAAAACAGTTCCAAATTAGAAGAAATTGTGAAGCCAAAGTTTTGTTGCTAAGATACCCCATAAAAGTTACCCAGTAAGCTCTTTTGTATTAAAGGTTGAGGCAACAGAAATCCAGAGAAATTTAATAAATTAAGAAATTATAGTTATTTTGTATTAGTACAAGTCTTCTGATTTAGTTTAGTTTTGCTTTTTGTTTTGTGCTTCCTGTATGCTAGATCTTGCTTGTTTTTGTTTTGTCTTTCAGGGTATTTCTAAGTCTTACTGTATTTGCATTTAGTAAATATGTCTCCTTTTATAGAAAGGAAATTGAAGCTTAGAGTGAAACACCTTTCCCAGGTTATCAATGAATGTTTGAATAACAGCCAAGGGTGTTCTGAATCCTGAGTTTATGTTTTAAATATAACCTACACTGCATCTCTTTAATGATTTGTGTTTGTTCATTTGCTCCAGTGGTATAAGGTCTTCGTCTTGTATTCGTTGTCAGACACAGCCATTACTTTTTAAGGAAGGGTAGCCCATCTGAATCTAATAGTACTTTACAAATCTGGATCCTTGAGTTCCTCCTGAGAACCTGTGGTTTTGAGCACATCATTGTCATTGGGAACTCCTGTTAAATATTTGCATATTGAGTCACATTAGCACTTACCTGTGTAGCTTCCCACACAGTGAAAGTCTTTAAACTGTGAAAGCAGCAAAAGTGGGAAGAGAAAGGCAGTTTGTATGCATGAAAAGCCTGTGACAAGATATCCTAGTTTCCCAAAGAAGATACTGATATTTTTACTTCGGGTTCAGAAGCAGATAATTTCAGTTGAAACAATTTCAAATGGTTTGAAATTTTTTCAAAATATTGTCTCTTTTGCCTTTGTAGATTGGATATCATCGGTGTGCCTACTCATTACTTGCTTGTACTTTTCACAGTCTTATGTTTAGATATACATGCTCTGCAATGTTACTTAGCTGTACCGGCAAGATCATGAAATGTCTGAGCAGCATACGAGCCTGTTGGACTGTGCTCCCCCCATGAGTATGGAAAAATATAACAATATTTTCTTAATGTTGGTCCTTTGATATTTTAAACATAATTTTTTAATTGAAGTATTATTGAAGTAGTTTTAGTTGAAGTATTATTTTAAACAACAGGTTAACAAATCAGACTTAGAGTCTACACATTGTTTTTCCTTTTCATTTTGCTTATACTTAACTAGCAAGTTGTCAGTATCTTTTGTATCTTCTTAAAATAGATTTGTTGTGCATATGATTCATCTTGGGTTTTCTTTTGGCCAGTCCCCAGTGCCCATGCCCCACACGCTGACATAAGCTGAGGACACAAGGGTGGAAGCACCCTGAAGAGCAGGACATGGTTTCCTGCTGCATGCAAACACCTCAGATTCAATGAGCTTGCGTAAAAGTACTTCCTAAGGAAAACTTGTTGTAAGTGGTTGCAGGGATTTTAATACCTGTGCAAGAAACAGATATTATTTATTTTCCTTCCATAATCTCCATTCCTTCACTCTTTGTAATGTGTTGATCTTGAGGGTAAATTAGCAAGAACTCCAGGTGGGCGGAAATGCTGGGGTTTTGCTGGGAATTTTCCAGTGTTGGATGATGTTGTCTATCTTCTGCTTAACTTTTTCACACTTACTCATTGTGGACAAGATGCCTGAGTGACTTATGTTTGAATGGTAATACATTTGTTGGGATTTTAGAATTTGTAGTGTATGGAAACACTTATTTTAAAACTAAATGTTTTTATGGAAAGAATTAAAAAGATTCTTTGGTGAAGATTATTTGAGAAGGGCCAGGGATTTAGCTCAGTGGCTTAAGCGCCTGCCTGGCAAGCGTGAGGTTGTGAGTTCGATCCCCAGTACCAAAAAAAAAAAAAAAGATTATTTGAGAAAATTATTGGCCTTACATTTAGGTCAGCTGGTGCTCTGAGGTTTTAATGTGTAAGTATGTGAGTATTTTGGCTCAGTACTTTGTATTAATGCTAGAGTGTTATCTAGATACTTTCTTAATAGTGCATGTTTGTATTTCACAACATCGATGTTTGTTTTGGGAAACTGGTACATGCATCTAATATGTCTTGCTCATTTTCAGTCCTTTCATCCCTTTTCCTAGGACCCCTTCCCTAGGGATATTTTATACCATGTGATCATATTACCTGTTTACCTTCTTTTTCTATAATCTTGAAAAGATATGCAGATCATTAGCCACTGGAGAAATGCAGATCAAAGCTGAAGTATAAGCTGGGTGTGGTCCTGTGTTTTCAGTCGCAGCCACTCAGGAGCCAGAGACAGGAGGATCATTAAGCACCAGAGTCCAAGACCATCCTGGGCAACCTAGTGAGTTGCTGTCTCACAGAAACAAAAACCACTCTGAAATGAGATGACATATAATGCTCACTAGAGTGACCGAAATAAAAATATAATATATCGTCCATATAATACCTATGTATCCATCTATTGGTAGAAACATAAAACAGTGCTGCTACTGTGGAAAACAGTGTTACAGTTCATCTGAAGGCAAATATAGACATAAATAGTCTCAAAGCTCTCACCCGCCAGTTTAATAAAAGACTTCAGAAATCACATACTTACTGAAGCAAATTTGTTTTATAGGTAAAAAGATATGTCCACACAAAACTTATTCATGAATATGCATAGCAAGTTATGTTGTTACTCAACCAAAAGTGGAAACAGTCCAGGTGTCCATCAAACAAATGAATAAGCAAAGTGTCATATGTCACCTGATGGCGCATGCCTATAATCCCAGTACTTGAAGGCTGAGGCAGGAGGATTGCCTTGAGTTAGAGACTAGTTTAGGCTACATAGTGAGCTTGTCTGAACCAAATAGGGGCATCCTCTCTTAAAAAAAACAAAAAAAACCCCAACCAAACAAAAAAACTCCAAAACTCAAAAAGTCACATGTCCATACAATGGGGTATCATTTGGTAGTGAAAGAAAATGAAATATAGATACGTCCTACACCAAAATGAGTCTTGGACATTATGCAGGTTATGCAAGCCCACTCTGTATGGTTCCGTCTAAATGAAAATGTTCAGATTAGTGATTTGTTAGGGCTTAAGGAGGGAGGGAGATAAGGAGTAATTACTAACAGGTATGGTATTCTTTAGAGCAACGAAATGTTCTAAATTAGGTAATAGTGATAGTTGCACATGTAAAAAGCATTGAACAATATACTTAAAAGGATGAATTGTATGATATGTGAATTATCTTTCAATAAAGTTGTTAGTAAAGAAGTAATCACAGAGATAAATTTGCTTCCATTACCATAAGTTCTCTCTGGAGTGATAGACAGTGGCTGCTTTGAAAAGGAAAGCTGCATCCCTGGGGGGGATACCATGCGATAATATTACTTATTTCATAAATAAGTAAACGTTTAATAATTGGGGTACTAATAGCTTTTTTCCTCTCTCGATTCTACTATGAACAGGTCCTCCAGGGTTTAGATTACCTACACAGTAAGTGCAAGATTATTCACACTGATATCAAGCCAGAGAACATCCTGATGTGCGTGGATGACGCGTACGTGAGAAGGATGGCAGCCGAGGCCACAGAGTGGCAGAGAGCAGGTGCTCCTCCTCCTTCAGGGTCTGCAGGTGAGGGGGCTGCGGCTCTGTGCGTGTCTGCTTGGGGGCACTGTGACCTGCCAGAATTGCACGTTGAAGGTAACTGAGTCAGATGTATAACAGCTTGGTTTCAAGAAACAACAATTATGGGGGCTGGGGATTTAGCTCAGCAGCATAAGCGCTTGCCTCACAAGCGTGCGGTCTTGAGTTTGATCCCTGGTACCAATTAAAAAAAAAAAAAGAAACGACAATTATACATTTCAATATTTGTTTTACTATTTGAATTGCTTACCTTTGTTCTCCATTAAAATAAGCTGGATATGGTGGCACATGCCTGCAATCCCAGCACTCTGCCAGGATGATGAGGCAGGAGGATCACAAAATTGAGGCTAGTACGGGCAATTTAGAGAATTATTAGTTAGACCCTGTCTTAAAAAATAAAAAGGCTAGAGTATAGTTCACTTCAATCCTCAACAGACCCCCGCCCCCACAAAAGACTGTCTGAATTCTTGGCTGCTACTTCATCTTTACTTGAATGTTTTCTTGTGTTGCCCACTTCTCTGTGGAGAATATAGAAACCAGATTCTTACAGCTGGTCTGTAGCCGTGAGAGTTACTGCAGTTTCAATTGTGTTGGAATGCTGTGTTCTTGTCAGCTCTCGTAGCTGCATCACAGGAGCTGACATGGTGCACTGTGATTTAGTTGTGAAAGCCTGAAGAGTGTGGGAAAGGAGACCAAGTGAGACTTGAGTGTTAGCAGGTAGAGTTTTACTTCTAAAAGTTTTTTTTTTGTTGTTGTTGTTTTTGTTTTTTGTTTTTTTGGGTTTTTTTGCGGTACTGGGGATTGAACTCAAGACTTCGCGCTTGCCAGGCAGGCACTTAAGCCACTGAGCTAAATCCCCAGCCCTAGAGTTTTACTTCTAAATGGTGCCAATAAGATGCCGAATCTGCTTTCGTGCTCTGTTTGCATTGCCTGCACCCCACCTCGCGTGTTGTCAGGCAGGTTTACAGAGGCAAGCACTGGGGCTCCAGAGGGATGTGCTCTCACCAGTCTCCTGTGCTGCAGTCAGTGTGATTTAGAGCACGGAATCAGTCAGTCAAGCTTTTGATGATGATAGGAATCGAATGTGATTCCAAGAACCATTGCTGCAACTTGCTGTACTAATGATTTAGGTTAGTTGTATAAGGCTTACCAAATGGATTCCAAACACAGATGTGCATCTTCTCATCTTTGTTCATTTTATTGTCTGTAAACAAATTTGGGTTGATGACTGATCTATGAACTGTTCCCCTTGATTTGTTTTGTTTTTTGTTCTATTTTTTGAGACTAGGTTTCACTATATATTCTAGGCTGGCTGTTGAACTAACTCACTGTGTAGTCCGAGGTGGCCTCAAACTTGTGGCAATCCTCTTATTTCAGCCTCCTGAGTGTTGGGATTATGGGTATGAACCACTACACCTGGTTCTGTTTTCAAAAATTGTCAGTCAGTGCTTTGAGACTGACTGGTTTCAAAATGACTCAGTATAAACAGCTTTTGCTCTGTCCTCTTAAGTCAGTTTTTTTTTTTTTTTTTTTAAATAAAGCTCCTCTAGAAAATCCCTATGATAAACTCAGGGGTTGGTTGGTGTATATCTTTATGAGGCAGTAATTATTAAAAGGCAGTAATTGCTGGGTATGGTGATACATGCCGATAATCCCAGTTATTTAGAAGGCTGAGGCAGGAGGATCACAAGTTCAAGGCCAACTCTGGTGATTTAGCAGGTCCCTGATTGCCTGATTTATTGGTTCCAGGAATTAAATTCAGGGCCTCATGCTTGCAGGCAGGCGCTGCACTGCTGAGCTACGTTCTTGGGCCAAGGCCCTGTTTAAAAAAGTAACAAGGGCTGAGGGTATAGCTCAGCAGTAGAACATCCCTGAGTTTGATTCTCAGCCCATCAGAGAAAAAAAGTAACTATTTCATTTTGCTATTTGCATTACCTGAAGATATATATGTTTCCCTCTAAGCATCCATTTTGTTTTATTTTGTTTTAGTGAGTACGGCTCCACAGCAAAAACCTGTAAGTACTTATGCATATTTTTTATTCAACCTATCAAATGGGACTATTATTGAGCTTTTCAAGTTATAAAAGATATGTTTATGTATATTAAATTAAAAGTAGACGTGTTTAGAAAGACTTTGTATCCTTAATTTAAATTGAAAGGATCTCTACAGAACTGGAATAATCAAAACTATTGCAAGATCAGGCTTACACACTCTCTAGGAGTGAGGGTGGCCAAGCTTAGAGGATTGTGAGGTGCTGAGATGAAGTACGAATGGTGACTGTTCCAGAGTCACTTTGCATTACTTCTGATGGGCACCCCAGTTACCTGTTTTTCTGACATGGTTCTCCTAACATTTTTCTCAGCTAGTTGTTTAAATATGAGAGAGCGTTACCTGTTCCGTGGTTCTGTGCGAACCCTGTGTCCAACAAATTGGGCCTCAGTCTGTGATGGAATTGCAGGTGTGAGGGGCCGAGGAACGCTCGGCCTGCCCAGCCCGAGGTTACGCATCTCCCGGGGTCTTCCCCTGGCCCATGGGAGTGGGCTTCCTGAGCCTTAGGGTTTGGGAGGCTCTCGTCCCCGGAACTATGTGACTCAGATAGATGGCTCCAGTCAGAGGCAGAGAAGTACTATGGGTTTTTTTTCTTTTTTACCCTTTTTCTTGGTGTGCTCATTTCTCAAAATTCGTGTGCCCCAGCTGTTGCTAGCAGCTCAGTACATGAGAGGCAAACTCACAATGCTGCCAACTACCTTGGGCAGGCAGTTAGGAGGCCGGGACGTGCTACTTTGTGTATAGGAAGCAACTCATAAAATGTATAAAAGGACCTTCTTGCTTAAAGCTGAGCACTTCAGGATACTCATTTTTCCTAGAATTTCAGTGGTGAAGCCTTACTGATCTCAGCTATGTCCCTCAAGTGCCAGACCCGATAATAGACCCAGCACCTGATCCAAGCCAGCACTGCCTTCTGTTTTTCCAAAACCCTAACCACAAAGATGGATCTTCTGTCCGAACTTGCGAATTTTATTGAATATGGTGTGAGAAGTTAGCATTTGTTGGTATTTGCCGTGCTGCCAGCACTTGTACTGTGATGGGGTGCTTTAAAAAAAGCAAACTGACCCATGGTCTTTTCTTCACATATTGTAGTTAGGAAAAATATCTAAAAACAAGAAGAAAAAGCTGAAAAAGAAGCAGAAGAGGCAGGCTGAGTTGTTGGAAAAACGCCTGCAGGAGATAGAAGAGTTGGAGCGAGAAGCTGAAAGGAAGATAATAGAGGAGACCATCAGCTCGGCTGTACCTTCCAATGAGCAAGATGACGACCTCCGCCCGGAGGCGAAGCTGAGAGCAGCTGGCTTAGAGGTGCCCACTGAGGCAGAGGCCACCAAGGACAATGGTCAGTGGGCCTGGGGAGGAGGCCGATGGGCCTGGGCTCGTGGGGCTCTTCTCGGGTAGCGACAGCAGCGCTCGTGCTGCTGCTTCAGACAGGGTGGGTTCTCTGCTGTCCTTACTAAGGCTGCTTTCCTTACACTGCACGCCAGGCTTACCGACGTTGACTTGTGCCTGACGTGCGTGTTGTAAGAGTAGTTTTCAAAAAATGACACTGCCTGAGAAATGCTGTGTCTCCATTGTGCTAACCATAGCCTTCCTGTATTTGTTAATTAACTTTTGCCTAACAGTAATGCACTGGCAAACCTTTTTCTGAAGATTGTGAGGCAAAGGGTGCAAGTCTAACTTTATTTATAAAACTATTTTCCCAAAAGTGTTTTTTGTTTTTTTTTTATTAGTACATATTTGTGATACATAATCATTATATTAATTTGGGGAGTTGGTCCAAAAGCTTGCTTTTATTTTATTTATTTTTGAGATAGCGTTTTGCTATGTAGTGCAGACTGGCCTTAAGCTAACCTGTGTAGCCTAAGCTGGGCTTGAACTTGCAGAGATCCTCCTGCCTCAGCCTTGCGAGTTCTGGGCTTACAGGTGTGCACCACTATACCTGGCTTCCCAAAAACTTTTCCCAACAAGATTAGACCACTTGTTAAGTAAGTGGAAAGTAAGATTTAGAAAACGTGACGGTTTTACCCTGAGAACGGAGAGGTATTGAATCTGCGGTACATAAATGAAGCACATTAGAAAGTGTGTCATGCTGAGGGAGGGCAGTGCCTAGTGCTTCTGCTTAAAGAGAGTGACAAGTTCTAATTGCTGTCCTGTCATCTTTTTAAGGTGAAGCTGAAGACCAGGAAGAGAAAGAAGATGCCGAAAAAGAAAATGTTGAGAAAGATGAAGATGATGTCGACCAGGAACTTGGGAACATAGACCCTACATGGATCGAGTCACCTAAAACAAATGGCCACATTGAGAACGGTCCGTTCTTACTGGAACAGCAGCTGGAGGATGAAGAGGACGAGGAAGATGACTGCCCAAATCCCGAGGAGTACAACCCCGACGAGCCAAACGCAGAAAGTGATTACACATACAGCAGCTCCTATGAACAACTCAATGGTGAATTGCCAAACGGACAACATAAGATTCCAGAGTCCCGGTTCCCAGAGTTTTCCACCTCACTGTTTTCTGGGCCTTTAGAACCTGTGGCCTGCAGCTCTGTGCTTTCCGAGGGATCACCGCTCACCGAGCAGGAGGAAAGCAGCCCATCCCATGACAGGAGCAGGACGGTTTCAGCCTCCAGTACTGGGGATTTGCCAAAAAGTAAGTGTCCTTTCCCACCCCGTCTGCTCCCACTGCCTGCAGAGGGAATTGGCTGGAGGTGGTGAAGCCCTGTGCGCTAACCATTTGTATTCTCTTGCTTTTATACTCAGGGGCAAGTGACGTGCTTTAAAAATACTCTGTGCCACTAGGCTTTCTCTTGCTCTGTGTGTATGAAACCCCATTTGTGAGACTTTCTTGTTCTTCGTTGGTCAGTGACATCAAACATTTGGCAGAACCCTCCTGCTTTAGCAGCTTTGTCCCTTTCACCTCTCCCATCTGAGAGTGCTGCATTTGGTTTCCTTTGTTTTGTTTTTCTATTCAGGAGAACATACTTGATTTCACTTCAGTAGAGTATCTGCCTGTTCTTTAGCTATACTGAGAAAGAACTATTGTCACTTGTTTGACAGTTGCCCCAGATTCTAGAGCCCTGCTTCTGATAACTGGTCCAGGATTATAATTTTAAGAGTGGCATGGATTCAAACATGGTGCATGATTGCAGATTGGCTCTTGCATTCTTGTCTACCCGAGGCCATCTTATCTCAAACTCTTACTTTGGGAGCAAAAGGGGCATCAGGGAAAAGCCCAGAAACCACCTCTGCACCCTGTGCTGACGAGCTTCCCACTCCAGGGATCGGCAGGCAGCCCTAGGCCTGACACGGCCCAGAGATGGTATGGCCCAGCCCTGGTGTGTCTCCCTCTGCCCAGCGGGCAGCGCTGCTTCTCCACAGCGCTGCTGCAGTGCTGGCTCACTTTTCATCTTATTTCTAGACATGTACAGCTAATAATTTACAAGGTAGCTTTTTAGTCGTTATTTTGCAAGTGGAAGCTTGGGGTAGTGGCTTCAAATATATGATACATGAAATTAAATCCCAGCTCACAACTTAATAGCCATATGGGACTTTGGTTTTGTTCCCTTTCTAAGCCTTGGTTTCTTCCTCCTAGGACAAAAACAGCTACCTCGGTGTTACATCAAACATTATAGATAAATATATAACATAATAATAATGATAATGCACGTGAAGTTTCTCAGTCAAAGTCCTGTGACTGAGCAAGGGGCACGTTTCCTGCTCCTCTGCTGTGTGGTCCAGATCGGGGCCCAGGCCAGTGGCAAGTTCGGCAAAGTCATTTGCTAGTAACTCACGGGACCCTTAGCACAGGGTTCTGGTTCCTGGTCCAGCTTCGTTCACTGCATTGTTGTTCACACTGGTAAGGTAGAGTGGATATAGGTTTATGCCTAGAAAGAAAAAATTGTCACAGAAAAAGAAAAGTAGAGAGAAATTGAAAATTGTGGTAAATGAGCCAAGCATGGTGGCATATGACTATATTCTTAGCACTAGGGAGGCTGAGGCAGGAGGACTGCTGCAAGCAAGGGCAGTCTGGGCTGCATAGTGAGTTCAAAGCCAACCTAAACTACATACCTGTCTCAGAAAAACCAGAAAGAGAAAAAAACTGTGAATGGGTGATGAGGGGAAGTGTTCTGATTTGAGGAGGATGTAAACTCTTGCTGAGACAGGTGCATTTTACCGTGTTGCTTGTCTAAGGGACACTTGAGCACTGCTGCAGCAGCAGGTGCCCTCTTGGGTGGGTGCAGGGCTGTGTGTGGCCGCCTGGTCCCCGCCTCGGCCCCCCAGGTCTCACTTTGCCCTCCACCGCTCTCAGTGGTTTTCTGGTCATTTCCAGGCATCTTCTGCCTGATCTCTGGTCTCAGCCCATTCTCCAGACACAGCAGTCTCAACCTGCACCTGCCCGTGATTCTGTGGCCTTGATGACCTGTCCCTCCGGTTTACTCAGTCAGTGACTGCTGAGTCCCAGCAACGGGGCTGGGAGTCCTGCCCACGGCTGTCGCCGAGGGGCGAGAAGTGCTCTCGGGAGCAGGCCCTGGATCAGGGCTCCCCAACTCCTCCAGAGAGCCCAGGTCCTCTCAGCAGCTTGCCTGTGGTGGAAGGTCACTTCCCCAGTGGCTTGAGTCACAGATGGACTTGAGGTTTCACACTGGAAACTGGGACCATCCCGCCCACCTGCCTGGCTCAGTGTGCTGCAGGCCTTGGTCTTCCTCAGGGCACCAGTGACTCGTCACATCCTACCAGTGGAGCCTGCTCACCCCAGGCCGCCCCGCGGGGGTCTTGGGGTGTGGGTGGTGCAGAGGCTCCTCAGTGGTCTCTTGGCTCTGTGCTCTGTCCAGTCGCCGTCCCCTCCTGCCTTGCCAGCTGCTCTTCCAAGTTGGTCAGAGCATTCTCCTGAGGGCACCAAGCAGGTCATTTCATTCCCCAGTTGCCTCGGTCTGGCGCAGGCATCACCGTGGCGGGAAGTGCGCATCCGTGGAAGTGCAGGAAGGAGCCAGGAGCTTAGCTCTTAGCACAGTTTCTGGCAGATTATCCTAAAGGGTAGTACAGAGAGCAGCTGTTTTCCACAGATTCCATGTTAACTTTTTGTCACATGTTTTTTTTTTTAATTGGGGTGAAGGCAGCGCTGCAGACTAAACTCAGGGCTTGTGCCACATCCCCTGGCCATTCCTTAGTTTTATATTAAGACAGGATCTAAGTCACTGAGCTCCCATGCTGTGCTTGAAACGGAGATCCTTCTGCCTCAGCCTCCCAGAGTGCTGAGGTTATAACCTACAGACTTGGGTCAGCTTGTAAGTTTACTTTATGCTGAAACTGTATGCTGTAAATATGAGGACCCTTCACTCCTGCATACTTCAGCATCCCCTGAAAGACAGATTGAGACATTTTCTCTGTCATACTTATCACTATTGTGTGCAAGGATATAAATTACTTTATAATATTACCTGTAACCCTACAGCTGCGGCTGCTGCTGGGTGGCTGTTATTGGAGCGTGTTAGGGTCCTGCTGGCTTGAACCACCAGTGGTACCTGCATGATTGTCTGTTCATGTCCGTCCAGTGGCGTGGGACAGTTGTGTAGGGTGGCTCCAGCCCATGGGAAGATGCTAATGAGCTAGCAGGTGACATGTGGCTGCGTTCTGCTCCTCTCTACTGTCCTCTTTCGCCAGGGCAGGGCACAGTCCCAGCTTCGATCTGCTGATAAGACATGCACCTTGTCCCTGATGATCCCAGCCTCTCACCCAGGCATTGGGCCTCCCCCTTTCAGGTTCCAGCTTGGGATCTGATAATCATGGGAGCCTGCTCCGGTGAGTGATGGCTGGGAGCGGGCTACCTGGTCCTTTGTGGGCGTGAGGCAAGAGAAGCTAGCTTTCCTGAGTGTTTGGGTGGGCCCGGTCTACAGAGGAAAGGGGACGTATCCAGAATAGTAAAGGAAGGTGGGAGCCAGACTGAGATGTTTGGAAGAACTTCCATGCCAGGCTGGAGGATGCAGACTTTCTGTAGAATAACTTGATAGCCGTTAAAGGCAGAGAACAGCAGGTGGGTTGCTCTTAGGTTACTAGCACCTGCCTTGGCTTGTGACCGATGAAGGTAAAGACCCTGGAGCACAGTGATCTGTTAGCATTGCCTGCAGGGTCTGTACGGCACCTTCCTTCCCCTCGCCCTCACAGTGTCATCCAAGCCTGTTGGCCTTGTCTAGCCTCTTGCCCATCTCGTCAGCTCTGGCTCCTTGGCTATCATTCTGTCTTGCTGTGTCTTTAAAGCATGTGCTTTCGGTGGCACATGCTTTGTGCCACCAAATGCTATAATCCCATCACTCTGGAGGCTGAGGCAGGAGGAGCACCATGAGTTCAAGGCCAGCCTGGGCTACATAGTGAGTTCAAGGTCAGCTTGAACTACATAGTGAAACCCTGTCTCAAAAAGGAAAGAAAAAAAAAGGTACGTACTCTCATCTTCTCCCCACCCCCAAATGATCTAGAATGGATTTCTATGCCCTGGGGTATCACTCATTCCCTGGTTCCCTGGTCACTTTTTGGTGTCACAGGCGTCACAGTGATGGCTCATGACACTCTCACTGGCTTCTTCCCAAAGCTTTTTAAAATTGTGGGCCTGGGGCTATAGCTCAGCAGCAAGGTGCCTGCCTGGCAAGTGCGAGGCACTGAGTTTGATTCCCAGTTCCAAAATACATATACATAAAAATAAAATTGTGAGTCTGTTTCCAACATGGGGCCTTTGCACTTCTTGTTTCCTGTGCCTCAGACTTCTCCCCCTCAGGCTGTTCAGGCCTCTCCATGAATATAACATTCTCTGAAAAGACCTCTCCTGAACAACGTCTTCATTATCTATTTCCCTTCTTTGCTTTTTCTTCATAGAACATATGGTTACCCAACAGTGTGTCTTAGTTATTTTTTTCTCGTCGCCAATACAAAATACCTGACACCCAAAATTAAAGAAGGAAAGGTTTAATTTGTGGAGGTTTCAGTCCACAACTGGCTGGCTCCAAGGCAGGTGGCCTGGCAGAGGGGCATTGCAGAGGAGAAACAGTTTCTTGGCAACCAAAGGCTGCAAAGCAATGAAGCAGCAAGCAGCAAGCCACAGGGGTGGAGCAACAAGTGGCAAGTGGCAGTGGCCACTTCTTTCTGTCCCTTTATATTCTGTCTAGGCCTCCCACCCCTAGGGCAGGTAGTGATCACACCAAGAAGTATGTCAAACCTATCAGTGGACTGGTTTAGTAATCACACCACCACCATGCCCCCCCAGATCCAGCTATCTCTGAAACAGCCCTGCCCATGCCCACACAAGGCCCTGGGGGACATCTAGATACGAACTGTAACAGTCTGTGAGATGCTCATTTACTTCCTTTGTGCCCATAGATCCAGTACGTGAGATTCTAGCTTGATGTTACCTGCATCCTGCTGGTTCTCAGTGCTTACGGGGCGCCTGGCCCCCAGAAGGGTCAGGTGATGGCTTGGGGTCTCCTAGGTGCTCTCTCCTGGGGTTGGTGCTGACCCTCCTGTCGTTGGCACATAAGGGCCTGTGTGTTCACACTGGGTCTTGCACACACGCGCGCAGCGCCTCCCCTTTCTCCGAGGAGACTGACACAGGAGTGTCACCTTCAGATGGCTTTATCAGAGCCTGCTTCAGGGCCAAGACCTTCCTGAAATCATGCTGCTTACTTCATGGGAGCAGAGCGCATTTGCAGGCTTTTCATCTGGGAAGGGAAACACTGCCGATTTGTGTTTGTTTTTGTGTCATTGGTGGGAAGGGAGAGTGGTGGCGGATCTCTGGGCGCAGCTGAATGAGAGGAAGCACAGCCACATCAGCGGTTCTGCAGCAGGTGCCAGTGTCCTGTGTTTCTGTGGGCCTTAGGGTATTGTAGGCAGGTACCCGAGCACAGAACCTGTCACACTGAGAAATCAAAATACAAACAGAATCCCTTTTCCTCCAGTTGGTTCTTATGCAATTAAATTTTTGAGGTAAATTACCTGGTATCATTTAGGACACATTGTGAGTAGAATAACTATTTACAAACCGGAACCAGGAGGATAACAGCATGTCACCAAAGAGATTTTGCTCACTGAACACAATGAGGGATATTAAATGCAAAGAAACTATTTAAATGTGTGGTGATAATGTCTCTGACTGTGTGTTTCTTCTAGCGTAATTGAATCACACAGCTCTTGGGAGATGGTTTTGAAATCAGCAGCTAGGAGTGGGTGGCAGATTGCGGATGGACTCCTTTCACTTGAGTGCTCTCCAAGAGCGGCCAGCTCAGTGGCTACTCAGGGAGCAAAGGAAGGCAGAGCGTCCCGAAGTTCAGGGGCCACAGAATGTCTAACAAGTTTCGCCCTTTTTCTTGAATTGTGTGGCCAAAAGACATTTAGGTCATTTTAGGAGGAGGAAAGGGGGTGTCTAGTGTTCTGCGCTGAGCAGGCAGTTCTGCTTAATCTTTACGTACCATTTCTCACTCACTTGTGTAATAAAAGTGACAGTTATATTTGAGCCTCACTGGAGCTCTAAGCTCATGTGGCAGTTTGTGGTTTGGTAGTAGAGACGCTGACTTGGTCTCAGATCTTCCCTTTGGACCTTACCAACTTCTTTCTCACTGTCACCTCCTGGCTGGCCAGTCAAGGCATGGTTTAGACTTACTTATTTGGAAGGTCCTCAGCCCAGGAAGCTGTGGGAAGCCTGGCCTTTGCCTGCTGTGGAGATTCTCTTGGGGTCACCCTGGAATTGAGAGTGAGCAGAGTAAGTGACAAGTTTGTGTTTGACCTCAGAGGTTGCCTTTAGGCCCTAGGCAGTGTGGGAGACCTCTGGAGTCTTTCTTGTCCAGAACTAAGCCACATAGATTGGTCCCACATTGAATCTGTGGTCATCAGCTGCGGTCACAAGCTGCAGGAGTAGTGGGGTCCAGGCCCCGGCAGTTGGCCATGTCCGTGAGCTGCACTGATGGCAGCGCTCTGTGTATCTCTGAGTCTCTCACAGCAGGACCCGTTAGGGAGCCAGCTCTGGGCAGATGAGGAGTGGCCCATGGCATGCACAGCAGACGCCTTGGGGCGAGCCTGAGGCAGAGGAATGGAGGAGGCGAGCAGGAGGGTGGGCAGCATCCCCTGGGCAGTCTAGGTCCACTCACGTGTGGAAAGATTTCCAGAGATGAGGACAGAAAATACCTAAATCTGTCGAGTTCAGCTGAGCAGGATTCTGAGTCCTTATGATTCCAGGTCTTTCTTGTGCTACAGAGGGAGGTTCTATACCTGGCACACATTGTGTGCTCACAGGGACCACTCATCTCCATCACTAACTGTCCTGCTGTTTGCCCATCCAGCAAAAACCCGAGCGGCCGATTTGTTGGTGAACCCCCTGGATCCTCGGAATGCAGATAAAATTAGAGTAAAAATTGCTGACCTGGGAAATGCTTGTTGGGTGGTAAGTACAGTTTTTCTTTCTAAAACATGTTGTTTATGACCTGGGCCTGGTGGTACACACCTGTAATCCCAGCACTAGGGAGGCTGAGGCAGAAGAATTCCCACAAGTTTGAGACCAACCTAGGTACTGTAGTGGGTTTAAGGCCTGCCTGGAACTGCATAGCAAGGCCCTGTCTCCAAAAACAAACAAACAAACAAACAAACAAACACCAGTTAAGCATGGTGGTGCACACCTATAACCCCAGCATTCAGGAGGCGGAGGCAGGAGAATTTCTGTGAGTTCGAGGCCAGCCTGGGCTACCAAGTGAGCTCAAAGCCAGCCTGAATTGCGTAGCAAAACCCTGTCTCAAAAACAAAAAGGGCCAGAAGGGATTTAGTGGCATAAGCACCTGCCTGGCAAGCGCAAGGTTGCGAGTTTGATCCCCGGTACCAAAAAAAGGACAAAAACAAAAACAAAAAACCCCCAAAGACATGTTGGCCGTGATTCTGTAAGAGAAGACAACACTCTTCCTTTCCTGATGTCTGTGTTCCCTCTTGGTGACGTGCCTGTTCCTTTGTAGCACAAACACTTCACGGAGGACATCCAGACGCGTCAGTACAGATCCATAGAGGTGTTGATAGGAGCGGGCTACAGCACGCCTGCAGACATCTGGAGCACAGCGTGCATGGTAAGGGCAGCGGTGCTGTCGGCTTCGTGTCGCCTGGCCCTCTCCTTCGGTGTTCCTCGGGTGGAGGGCTGAGGTGGCGCCTGGGCTCAGCTTTCTGAACGTGAAGCTCAGCGCTGAGGCTGGGCATGGGGACGAGGGGCACACTCCTCACTGGGCGCTGCTTTGGTGGGGTCTGGGTCTGTCCTGTGAGTGCCAGCACTTCTGCAGGCACCCGTTGAAGCTGGTGGCTCCTGTGGGATGTCCCGTTCTGGCCGAGAGGTAGACCGGAGATGGCTGCTCGCTCTCTGGAGGCTGGCACCTTCCAGGTTGGCCAGAAGCGTGGCCTCCTTATCTCCTTGCTGGTGTGGGAGGGATTCTCCGTAGGCCAGTGAGTGGGCTCTCTCCATAACAAACCCCGGAGCGGATCTGGGCTGCACAGGACTTGCGGTCATCTCCGAGACAGCCACAGGCACCTGCAGGCTCCGACTGCGTCCAGAGAGTGCAGGGTGCCTTCCTGGGGCGGCTCTTCCCTGCTGCGTCTTGAGCTGTGTTCAAACCTTCATCCCCTGCTGCCCGTCTGTGGAGTGATGAGCACCCGTGTCCCTTCATGCCCTCCCGTCACCTGTTGGCTAGCTGGCCACCTTCCCCTCAGTAGGCTTTGCTGTCACTCCTGTGCTAGCCATGGTGGGGTGTGTGCCGTGGCGCTGTGTGGAATGTCATGTGTGTGCTGTTTCCTGACCTCTGGTGCCTAAAGGAAAGGGCTCCCATGTGGGGCTTTTGGGGGTTTCTCCCCAACAGAAGCCACACAGAATGATGTGAGTGTTGTGTGATTTGGAGCTTGACAGTTCTTTTAAGTATACTGTATTTTTTGTGTCCTTTAATTTGGAATAAAAGCATTGATTTAAGCAGATAGTACCAGACAATACAAGAAAAAAGCAGATGTTTTGTGTCTCCAGGGTACCATGATCTGAGGCAGTAGAGAGGGCCAAGTAGGTCTAAAATGCTTTTGAGCCCCTTGTGGCTCTGAAGGATAATGCAGATAATCGTTTTTAAATTATTAAAAATGTTAGCTTTCTGGTGTATGTCATAAGCCAAGGCCCTGACTCAAAAGGCATGGAGAGTTCTGGTTGACGGAAGTGGCAGGTGTGGTGGGGGCTTTGAGCATGGAGACTGTTGTGCAGAGACCTGGAACAGGCAGGCTGTGGGGGACCGCGCCCCATTTCAGGAGGCAGTGAGGCCAGGCAGCCCTGTGCCCAGCCTCACGGAAAGCCACACGTCAGGGCTGCCCTGAATTAGACTCTTCAAACTCTTTGAACTCCAAAGTCTTGCACTTCTAATTTTGGATATTATGGTTGGTGATATAACCAGAAAAATAGGACAGGGTCACAGATATGAGCATAGTCAGGACAGCCTGAGGCCAGGCTGGCCGTCCGCCTCACACAGTTAGGGTCCGTCCTGCACTGCAGCCCCTTGTCCTCTGCTGCTCTCGCTGTGGCTGTGCTTACACGGGAGCCCGTCACAGTAACCCTAACCCTGGCCCCTTCCCTGGTCCCTCCCAGGCGTATGGGGGCAACCTCAGTGCTGCAGGGGTGGCTTATGAGATTGTTTCTGCCCATGTGGTTTTAAGAAGGGGCAGACCCTCCTTCATTGCCCCTGAGGGCTGCAGCCAACAAGTCTCTTCCTTGGTTTTTTCTAGAGAACATGGCAGATAGGAGGCTTAAAAATATTGCATCATTTGAAACTGGACCTTTTAATGTCAGGCCTTAACAGAGCCGGAGACTGTTCATGGTGGTGAGGCCTGCAGCCCTTCCCATAGCATGCGCAGCACGAAGTCAGTGAGATCTCACTGCACAGCGGGTGTGCATACCCCTGCTGCTGTCGGAGGAGCCTCGTGCACGAGAGAACCAGACAGTCGTTAGGGTCTGGAGCGTTGCAAATGTAGCTCGGTGGTGTAGGACCTGGAGTCGCGCAGGCTGAGAGGTTCCTCTGCTTGCATGGCTCCCAGCCCCCGGTAGGTAGCTTTGTGTGTGCTCTTTGGTGCATCTTAGGCAGTGCTACAGCCTCCAGAAGTCCAGCTTTGCCAGACCTCTTCAACCCCAGAACATCATTCTTTACTGAGAACTGAGAGGCATTTCAGGAAGCAGCCTTCCTAGAACCTGAGGATAGCACTTGTTTCGGAGGAAAGCTTCCTAAGGGACCGGGCTGAGCACAGAAGGAAGTCCCAAGCATTTCAGTAATAATAATTATGTTGGAAGGGACTTGTCAAGGGCAGTGATGCTTTGTGCCTTCACAGCTGCCAGCATGAAAGCATTTTGTGAAGTGCTAAGGCCTAGGTGTTCATCCTTTTGCCTATGTTGTATTAAGAAAGTCTAGTCATGTTCTGAAGAACTGGGAGTAACCACCTTCCCTCTTGGTTTTTTAAAACAATCATCATGTTGATAGACTAGGAAATGCATGGCATTTGGCGTGTTCTTTTTTGATTTTAAAAACATACGATTTGAAGCTGGCCATGGTGCCACACACCTAAAGCCAACGCAAGAGGATTGCAAGTTTGAATCCAGCCGGGGCAACTTAGTGACTGAGCAAGATCCTGTCTCAAAATTTAGAGGAAAACTAGCCAGGGCAATCAGACAAGAGAGAGAAATAAAAGGAATAAAGATGGGAAAGGAAGAAGTTAAATTATCACTATTTGCAGATGACATGATACTCTATGTAGAAGACCCAAAAAAGTCCATTAAAAGACTACTAGAGGAAATAAACAAATTCAGCAGTGTGGCTGGACACAAAGTCAGTGCTCAAAAATCAATAGCATTCCTGTACACAAACAAGAAACTCACTGAGAGAAATTATGGAAATATCACCCTTCACAATAACAACTAAAAAAATGAAATATTTAGGAATCAACCTAACTAAGAATGTAAAAGACCTATATGCTGAAAATTATACTATGCTAAAAAAGGAGATTGAAGAGGATATTAGAAAATGGAAGGATATTCCTTGCTCTTGGCTAGGAAGAACCAACATTGTGAAAATGGTCATACTCCCAAACTGTTACACAGATTTAATGCAATCCCAATCAAAATACCATTGACATACCTCACAAATCTAGAGAACACTCCTAAAATTCATTTGGAAACAGAAGAAACCTAGAATAGCAAAGGCAATTCTGGGCAATAAAGACAAGGCAGGAGGCATCTCAAGTCCTGACTTGAAACTGTACTACAAAGCCACAGTGATAAAATCAGCATGGTACTGGCAAAGAAATAGACCTGAGGACCAATGGAATAGATTAGGAGATGCAAGTATAAGTACAAAGACACTCAGCCACCTGATATTTGACAAAGGGGCTAAACATGTTCACTGGAACATGGATAGCCTCTTTAATAAATGGTGTTGGAAAAATTGGTTCTCTGCATGCTGAAGACTGAAACTAGATCCACGCCTATCACCATGCACAAAACTAAAGTCTAAGTGGATCAAAGGCCTAAACATTAAAACAGAAACACTAAATCTAGTAGAAGGTAAGGTAGGTAGAAGTGTTGGAGACATAGGGGTAGGCAGAGAATTCATAAACAAAACGCAAACTGCATGGGCAACACTTCAGAGAATCAACAACTGGGATCTCATATTATTGAAAAATTTCTGCACTTCAAAAGAAATCACCAGCAGAGTGAAAAGAAAACCTACAGAATGGGAGAGAATTTTAGCCAGCAACCCCTCAGACAAAGGATTTATATCAAGAACAAATAAAGAATTGAAAAACATCAACCCCCCCAAATTTCAAAGACCCTCTCCAAAAATGGGCATCTGAGATGAACACACAGTTCTCAGATGAAGATATACAAATGGCAAATAAATACATGAAGAAATGTTCACCATCACTGGTCATTCGAGAAATGCAAATTAAAACAACATTAAGATACCATCTCACACCGGAAAGAATAGCTGCCATCAAGAAAACAACTGACAACAAATGTTGGCGAGGCTACAGGGAGGAAAAAGGAACACTTGCTCCACTGTTGATGGGAGTGTAGACTGATGCAACCACTATGGAAATCAGTATGGAGAATTCTCAGAAGACTAGGATTGGAAGCTCCATTCAACCCAGCTATTCCCCTCCTGGGTATTTTCCCAGAAAAAATGAAAAGGTCATATCATAGTGATATATGTGCACCCATGTTTACAGCAGCACAATTTGTAATAGCTAAATCTTGGAAACAACCAAGATGCCCATCAACCACAGAGTGGATGAAAAAGATGTGGTATTTTTATACAATGGAATATTACTCAGCTATGAAGAAGGATGATCTTGAGGCCTTCATAGGTAAATGGAGACAACTTGAGACTAGCCTCATTAGTGAAATAAGAATCATATTTGTAAATATCACGTTGTTTCTCTAGTGTAAAAAGTAATAAGAAATAGGAGTAATAAAACCCAAAATGTGTAATTGCTACTGTAAAAAAGAGGAAAAGAAGGTGCTCTAAAGGATATAACTGCATGTATGTGTAGGTGTATAAGATGGATGGCCATGTTATTGTGTTTGTTAGATCATGGAGCAGAACAGTTCACAGTCTCATTGTTTGAATGTGTAGTTTGTATGTTTTAATTTTGTAACTTGAACAACTGTTTGCAAGATGACAGTATATAATTTATCAAGTAATGCTTTCTTAGTGTTTTTTTTTTGCTTTTTTTTCCCCTCGGAATTCTGTATTGTTGCTACCCTTTTTTTCTGTTTTGTTTTTCTCTTTAAATAAAAATTTTTAAAAAAATTTAGAGAAAAAAAGGACTGCTGGGAATATAGCTCAGTGTACTGCAAACCAAACCAAACCAAACCAAACCAAACCAAACCAAACCAAACCAAACCAAACCAAACCAAACCAAAAGAAAGCAGAAAAGCACAGAGGTCAGTCAGCAGAGCAGTATCACTTCTGTCTGTGTGTGTTGATACCAAGTTAAACTTAGGGCCTCGAGACCTGGCAGGCCGTGGGTCGTAGGCAGAGTCAGGGACCAGCTCCCCGTGGCATCCTCGGAGCACTGGGGCTGTGAAGAGGGTCCTTCTGGGTTTCTTCTGCTTGAGTCGGAAATGAATGAAGTGAGGAGACTGAACGTACCCTTCGTGCCTGATGCATGGGGCTTGTTGCCGAGCGAGGGCAGCAGCACCCACTGTGCAGGGCTGGCTCACCGCCCCGGAGGGGCCGCCCGGCGCCGATGGCCCGCTGGGCTCCTGCACTGACCTTGCGCGCCGCCTGGCTTGCGCTTAGAGCTGTGGTTCTGCTTCCTGCAGTGTAAAGAGAACAAGCTGCTTCGTCTTCCATGAGAAGAGATGTAAAAATATCCTGGAGCTTCTTTGGATCTTTTGGGAGAAAGAATTAAGAGACTGAGCTGTTTTGGGAGGTGCTTTGGTTTGCTTGAGAGGCTCTGAAAGTGCAGGGGAACGAGGGCTGGCCCGGGCAGTCCGCAGAGCTCCCTGTGTTGTCTTTGTGTCCTAGGCATTTGAGCTGGCAACCGGAGACTACTTATTTGAACCACATTCTGGAGAAGACTATTCCAGGGATGAAGGTAAGTGTTGCTGCCTGCTGAGTACCACAGTCTGGGATTGCTCCTCCCCCCGAACCTCAGGAGAGTGTGAGGTTGACTGCTGAACCAGAGCCATGCATTGGTTTTCAATTTCCAAATTCATACGCTTTCCCCCTGAGTTTGAAGCCCCTCAGTGCCAGCAAATGGGCAGCGCCTACTCGGCACAGGCAGCTCGGGAGAACCCTCGGCCCCTCTCCTCCCCACCTTGCTCAGTGCAGAGCCAGTGGCCGGAGAGGACAGGCACAGTGGGCCCCACAGCCTCTCCGTGGACCTTTGTCCACTGAGCTCTTGCCCAGTTTGCTGTCCTCTCTGGGAGCTGAGTTGAAAACCAGGGAATTCGGGCTTGAATTCCTTTTGTAATCCTGGCCATCTCCATGCTTACTTGCTTGCAATGCTGGGGTGACTGGGGGAGCTGGTGTCAGACACTGCTGGTGCTCCAGATGGTGCCTGAGGCCTGCCAGCCCCACAAGCCTCTGCATGGATTGCTGCAGACATTGTTGATTTGAATCAGTATCTGATTTTTTACTAATTTTACTTTTTTCCCTCTTCTTTTATCCCATCCTTCCCTTTGCCCCTCCCATTCCCATATCCTTTTTTTCTCTCCTCCATAGACCATATAGCCCACATCATAGAGCTGCTAGGCAGTATCCCAAGGCACTTTGCTCTATCTGGAAAATATTCTCGGGAATTCTTCAATCGCAGAGGTAGTACCTCTTCTTTTTGAAAAGCGCCACGATGCAGACAGAAACACAATAGTAGCTGCTCGTTGCAGCATTAATCGTTTCAAAGACATTTCTTCTAAATTCCAAAAGCAACCCAGCAGAATTCCTGTGCTAATTTTAAAGTTGACAAGAAGCCCAAGTTTGGCCTGAACTGCAGTGGCCCTGTGCGCTGGCCACTGCTTGGTGCCCGGGACAGTCCTGAACCCAGCCACCTGGGACGAGCGTGTGCTTTTGCTCTTGACCATTCTGGTTGCGCTGTTTCTGTCTGCGCGGGCAGCGGTAGTGTCTGCATGCAGTGTACTGATTAAACTGTCGTGTGTTTCTGTTTTGCTGGCAATGTTTCCCAATGCAGATCACATAGCATTGATCATTGAACTGCTGGGGAAAGTCCCTCGAAAATACGCTATGTTGGGGAAATATTCCAAGGAGTTTTTCACCAGAAAAGGTAACGGTATTTATGCAACATACTTTTCAGCATAAGCTTCTCCCAAAGGGAGAAATTGTGCTTTCATGTCTGAGCAGGGACGAAAGCTCTGGCGTGTACACCTGGGGAAATCGTCCGAGGAAAGTTCTCGAGAAACGAGCCTGAGTCATCTGGTGTCTTTGGGACTAAGAGTGTGTAAGCGAACGGCCTCCCTACCTTTGTTCTCTCTTTGCCTCTTACCTCTCTTGCTGTATATGCAGCACCAGTCTGTAGGTTCGGACCCTTGTGAAAAGGACTCTTTAAGAGGTCTTCTGAAAGCAGCGGGGCTTTCTTCCGTCTTCTGTGTCACGGACCCCTAGTGGGACCCAGGCAGCCTAGAAACGGAGCCTGCTGCACCCCACGCTCCGTGATCTGCACTGTGAGTGGAGCGGGCGTGGGCGGAAACCCGTGGCATGTCATGTTGTCACCTTCCCATCTCACAGCTGCACCAGTTAGTTTTGTGGCGTTCACTGCCTTCCCTTGCCGTGCCCGGAACACTGTTCCTCTGCCCTGCGCAGTCTCAGTTAGCGATCAGGTTTCAAAAATACCCAAAAGCCCCATGGAATATTTTTCCCTTTATTTGAGACTTTTTTGGAGAGCCTATTCCACATGCTGTTTTCTTTTGTGGTGAACTCCAGCTTAGATTTGTTTTTTCTTTGCAAAATCGTTTAATAAAGAATTTTTGAAGTTGGTTTGAATGTAGGACATGGTGGTTCTACAAATGTTGTAGACAGGGTCTTGATGTGTAGTTTAGGCTGGTCTTGAACTCACAGCAGTCTTCCTGCCTCAACCTTCCAAGTGCTGGAATTACAGGCCTGCGCCACCATGCCTGTATTCCCAGATACCTTTATCTCAGACTCTGGTTTTGCCAAACTTGTAGAAGCAGTTTTTTTTTTTTTTTTTTTTTTTTTTGAGATGGAGTCTTGCTAAGTCACTCAGTTGTCCAAGATGTGCTTGAACTTGAGAACTTGCTTCAGCCTCGTGGAGTGCTAGGAATACTGTCGTGCGCTACCAAATCTGATTTTTACTTTCCCACTGAATAAAGTTCCCTTCTCCACACACAGACTCACATATGCAGGCCGAAGTAGTGAAATGGCTTTGCTGGTAAACCATGTCCCATAATACATTGCAGTGGGGTGTGTCTCGGAGTCTCTGCATTTGTTTGCTTAACTGTGGAGGGGTTATTTCAGGTCGAGGTGGAGTTTAGAAGGTATCAGAGGATACTGTGGCATGTGGTTCTGTAGCTGTTGTTAAGCTGTCAGTTGCTAAAATGAAGTTAACAGAACTGCCAGTCAGTGTTGGGCACGTGGTTGGGGTGGAGCCTCGCCTGGCAAGGGACCAGGACAGGTCCTGGGAGCTGCAGAGACTCTTGGGGCTTCTGGAAGATGTTATTTGAAAGGGGTCAGGCAAGGACACTGAGCCATTTCCCCAGGCCTTTTAAAATGTTACTTCGAAGCTAGCTTCTGGTGGTGCATGCCTGCGTCCCAGCATATGCCTGTCTCGATGAGTTGCCCAGGCTGGCCCTGGGCTTGGGTCCTCCTCCTCTGCCTGGAGTAGCTGGGATTCCGGGCGGGGCACTGTGCCGACCCTGCAGGAGCTACCAGGAAGCACCGGAGCAGCTCGTTTGCAGGGGAGCTACGTTTTGCAACCTTCTTCGCGCCAGACTGAGGACATTTCTGCTTGGGGTCACTGTGTAATTAGGCTGCCCCCCTCCTTTGGATGTAGGGGAGAGCTTATCATGGGGCCAGCAATCCCCTAAAATGACTCAACTCAAGTTCTTTCCTGGTAAGTATTTACTTACCATGGCTGTGCTAGGAGGAATTTGGGGTCTTGGCAGAAGTCACAATATTATGAGGAGCAAGAAGCAGTCATGAGAATAGATTTCCCCATGTCCCAAGGGTGAGGGAGAGGCTTGCTGAGGTCGTGTTTTGGCACAGCCCCCAGCTTCTGTGCATTTGCTGATGGGAAGATGGGTGTGGGCCATCGCAGCCTGCTCTGGGGCTGTGGTCTTTTGACCCATTGATAGCAGTTATTTTAGTAGAAAGTGGTCGGGATTGGAAGCATCAAAGGATGTGGTTTGCATTGGAGAAGCCTCCAGTGCTCTGGGCTGATAGGAAGGGCCCTGGCCTGGGGCGTGTGGTCTGTCTCCCGCCCACCCCCGTGGGTCACAGGCCTCAGCATGAGGGTGCAGTGTGCTGCAAGAGAGGAGGGTGGGGATCCTCAGCTAGGAGGGAAGATGAGGAGGTTTTACAGAGAGATCCTTTAATTATCTTTAGTATTTGAACCGCATGTGTTATGTAAAAAGCAGTAGATTCTCTGATAGCCACAGGAGCAGATAGGCTGAACACTGTCCCTGCCCCATCTTGATATTTCTTGGCTTCAAGTTTTAAAACATTCTCAAATCATTTCACAGCTGCGTAAATGCCAGGCGTGGGCATTAAAGCAGCATGAGAGCCACCAGCCATGCTCACAGGCCTTGTTGCCTTGGAAGCCCTGGGGAGGAAGGGCCGCCTCGGGCTGTCTCCTCGGTGTGCTCTCTGTAGAAACGGGTGGCTAAGGAAAGTTTCCTCATGCTGTCACTGAGTCTCACCGCTGGCACACACAGGTGGACTTCCACCACAGCTTCATCTTGAAGTACGAACTCCAAGCTTTGAGAAGCCTTGGTTCCCAGCACGCCCCAGGGCCTGGGTTTATTGCAGGAGGTGGCGGGTGGCTGGATTCTCTCTGCTCTGTGACTGGGCCTTCGGTAAAAGACGAGCCATCTGAGAACAGGCGCTTGGCCTGGTCTGCCGCCGGATGCCCAGTGCTGAGCGCACGCGTGCCTGGCAGAGAGCAGGTTTGCTGGGCAGGCACTGGCAAAGTGCAGGCGCACCGTGTGCACCCTGAGGTTCGGGGGAGGGAGCAGGCGGGGCTAGGGGCCTGCTGCCCAGGCAGCCGCTCATCTCAGCCTCCTGGGGCCCAGTGCTGGCTTCTGTGTTGACAGATGGGATCATACTGAGAGAAGCCATGCCCCGGAGCAACCCAAATCACAGTGAAGACGAAATCGCAGGCCACACCAACAGAGCTGCTTTGAGTGTTTTAACCCTGTCAGCATTTAGTACACATGATGCAAAGAACAGCGAAACCATTGCTATAACAGGTGTCAGGTCATTTCCATCACATAGGGTGGCCGTCCCTCCTCCACGACACTCAAGACCAAAAAGGCTTTAAACCTCACTTTTCCTCACGTTTTGGAGTACTAACGCGTGTATGTAATGCGATACCTTGGACATCGGACCCAGGTCTAACCATGTTTCATTTGTTTTGTTTCTGGTGCTGGGGATCAAACCCAGGGCCTCACACGTTCTAGGCAAGGGCTCCACTACCGAGAGACGTCCAGGCCCCTCGGAAGGCCGAGTTGGACTGAGCCCCAGCACGCCTGCATGCACCTGAGCTCCTCGCCTAGGGCGGGCATGGATTGTCCGCTGTGTCCTGTCCGCGCCAGAGCACTGGGGACTCTGGACCGGGCTGCTCCTCTGTCGTGTCCCCGTGTAGCCCATCACTTACTTTGATTTACAGATGAGGAAATGCGTACTCTTACTCTTTTGAATTTATTATTTTATTGTCTGTGTTGTGCCATTTTTTTGTGTATTCCCATTTTAAAAGAATAACTTTACTGTGATATAATTTATAGTTGACCCTTCAAAGGGCATACAGTGCAGTAGTTTTTAGTGTGTTCATGAAGTTGAATGGTGGTTACTGTTACTTAATTCTAGAACATTTTCATCATCAAAAAGAAACCTCATTCACAGTCACCGTTAATTCTCTTGACCCTCAGCTCGCGGCAGTGCTGCTTCTGTGCCTGAGTCTGTCCGTGTTCACTGTGTCCTGCAGAGGAATTGAGCACTGCGCTACTGGCTTTGCACATGGCTTCCCCCTTGCACTCAGCGCAGTGCCTTCAGCGCTCATTCGGTTAGCAGCTGAAGCCGCATCCCGTTCACTAGATGGGCAGATGGTTCTGTGTCACCGCATGTCGGGTGCTACTGCTTGGAGGTTCCTGCACTTCAGCTGTTGTGCTGATGCCCACGTGGTCATGGATGTGCACGCTGTGTGTGGACACATGGTCTGGTTTCTCTTGAATGCACACGGCAGTCGAGGTGCAGTGTTTACTCAGCACACTTTCCTGTTCTTACTTGTGCTTTAGGGATCCCCCTCAGAAGGCGTTATTGAAGGTCATGAAGTTTACTTTTCTCTTGTTGTTTTCTCTTCCCTCATAGTTAGTCCTGTGTTCCATTTGGGATTAATTTTAGGATGTGATGTGAGGTAGGATTTATACACATTTTAAGTCCAAATATTTATCTACCTGTACTTTGCCTACTTGCATAAGAATTCATCCATGTTTCTTAAATGTTACCTTTGGCTCTGTACCAATATTTATGGTAGGTTTCCTGTGTGTGCAGTACTGAAATTTAGTGTCATTTAGTTTACATCATGGTTTATTTTATTGTTAACCAACAGTCACTGAAATACAATCCCAGTATTTGCCTTTATGGAAAAAGTAACATATTTTCCTTCACAAATCAGTTAACATTCAAGGAAGTGTCACAGGAGTGCCTGCAGAGCGCACTTGTCCTGTGGGACCTGCAGGTACTGTTGCTGTCGCAGCCTCTGGTGTGTCCTCCCTCTGCCCCTTCAGGTACCTGTCTCTGTCCCCGCGTCTCACAGAGATTCGGAGGCCGAGGTCCTGGGGACCAGTGCTCAGCCGCGCTGCTGCCCTGCTAGCTGAGCTTGGTCACTGGGGGTCGAAGGAGTCCAGTCTTGTTCTGGCTCTGAAGCAGGTAGAGCAGGGCATTGCCTGGGGCTACAGTCCTCAGCACCCCACAAAGAGAAGCTGAAATCCAGCTTTTTGTTTTGTTTTAAGTAAACACTGTCACAATTAAGTGTCTGGTTACCTCCAAATTTGTTTAAGTGAAGTATCATCTTTGTATGTTTTCTAAAGAAAGAATTATCAAGGTACCAGTTCTTCCATGGGGTAGGGAGTTAATTTTATAGCATAGCAGTCCCAGCAGCCGTTCTCAGCCTGGAGTTTCTCAGCGTGTCCCTTGGGGCTGTGAGCCAATGAATGCATGCCCGGAATCTATCTGTACCTGCGTCTCCCCATGCTGTCCTGGGAGACCCCATGTGGTGGCCTTCATGTCACAGGCTCCTATGCTTCTGGTGCCTGGGTAGGTGCTAGGGTTATTTTGCACGTTGCATGTTCACTATTGTAGGCTACATCTTTGCACATAAGGGTTTCTAAAAATGTGAGATTAATTAGCCAGAAATACGTTAGAGATCTTAGATTGGTCTTTGTAGATATTATTACTGCCTACGTGTGGCTCGTGGTGTCTGATGTTTTTCATGGCCTGCTGTTTTCGCCTCTTGATGGTGCAGCTGTGAAGACACCTGAACGCTGCAGTCAGTCCTGAGTACCCTGGGCCTCCGCATCCGCAGACTCTGCTGGCCACAGATCTGAAACAGTTTTTAAGATCGGTATCTGTACTCGGCGCATAGGCGTTATCCCCAAGCAGTGCCGCGGGACGGCCTTGCACACAGCACTGGCGCCGTCTTAGGGTTGTGCGCCAGGTAGAGGTGACGGTAAAGGTGACAGAGCGGGCCTGTGGTGTGCGAGGCGTGTACTCACATGCTCCGCCATTCTACCTGAGGGCCTTGGGCACCCTGGACTGCTCTCGTGAATTAGGGGCACGTTCTTGGAGCCAGTCACCGTGGAGACAGGAGGATGACTGTACTGAGGTGTATATTGGGGGGTTTGGTTTGTTTTTTGGTTTGGGGGGTTTTAAAGAAATTTTCTTTTGAAAGCTTGAATTTTATCACTGGCAGTAAATATTGCTCCACTGATGTGACGGGCCCATCTTGTTCAGTTTGTTGTTCTGTTTTGGTGCTGAAGATTGGACTCAGGGTGTTTTGTATGTTAGGCAAGCACTGTGCCAAGGGGCAGTGGCTCCAGCCTGACTTTTTTTTTTTTTGGTACCAGGGATTGAACTCACGACCTCGCACCGTCAGGCAGGTGCTTGCACCGCTGAGCTGAATCCCCAGCCCACCCAGCCTGACTGTGATTACTTTGATGGCAGTTAAAGGAACACCCGACGTAGGCTCTTGTGCTGTTCTGAGCAGGCTGTGCTTCCGTATTCATTTGTTCCGAGACAGAGTAACTGAACAATCATTGACTTGCACGGAGCTTGTTTTAGCTTGCCGTGTGTCGGAACTCTTAGCTCTGCCTGCAGGTCAGCCGAGATCCGTAACAGTCACGTTACTGAAAATGTGAGGATGGAGAGAGAAAACCTTAGCGCTGCCGGTGTCTTGGTGCATTGGGTCTCTATCTTTTTGGTTGTTTCACAGTAAACGTCGCAGTTATCTGCAGAAGACAGTTTGAGACTGTCCTTGCACGGCTTGGCAGTTGGCCCTTTCTCCCGTGCCATGTAGTGGTAAACAGTGACTCATCTAGTGGATATACCATAGTTTGCTTTTTTGACCATCGTTCTATTTTTGCACATGTATAGTTTTGCAAATCTGTGTTGTATTGAGCATATTTTGGGAGTGAGGGAGACACAGGTGCATCCCCTGGCTGGGATTCCTTTAGCACTGGCCTCGGACTGGGGGAGGTATCCCCAGGCCTGGCGAGTTCCTCCTGCACTGCCTTTCCACCTCAGGCCGGTGCTGGCCCCTGCTTCCTTGGCAGCAGACCTGCCCTCCGATCTGGAAGCCAGGCTCACTCTGCCCATACCTCATTCTGGCCAGAGGCTTACTTGACACCAGCCCCTTACTAGAAGCCCTTTGAACGTGTCCTCACAGGAGTGCTGTGCCCCATCAGCTCTGCGGGCACAGCCTCGCCACGGGCACACATGAGAGCAGCCTAGCAGCAGCCACTGTGGGGAGGGTTCCGGGCTTTCTGCTTTTGCTTTTGTAGTTTTGTGCCATATTCTTGTGTTATTGTACAGTTTCAAAGTGGTGGGCAGTGTGTTTCCAAATTGACCTGAATAATGAATGGAACAGCCCAGATAGACCTCTGTGAGCGAGGCACTGATTCTCTACTGAGACAGAGCAGGGGTGAGGTGTGTGGGGTGGGGGCTGGTGTTGCCAGCAGAGGAGAGGAGCCGCTGGCGATCAGAGCTGCCCCCGACCTCAACTTTGTCTTCCTGTTTCGCAGGAGACCCAAGCAGTTCACAGACCCTTTGCCAACTCAGTTGCTCTGCAGGGTCAGAGCCGCTGGGGGACCACCTGGCTTACTGCTGTTTGTACTATAGCTAGCACATTAGAAAATTACAGTTTCAAGGGTTACAAATGTGTAGACGTGAACAGTATCTGGCTTGGATTGCCCAGTCCAGTAGCCACTGGCTACTCATGGCTATCTAAGTTTAGTCGAAGTAGAATGCTACTGCAGTTGCCCAGTAGACACGCACGTGTGGCAGCACAGATGCAAAGCACATCTGTGCCATCTGGAAGTTCTGTGCCATTCCGAGGAGGAGACTCCGCTTTCTTTGCATCACGTGGTACATCTTAGTTGGCACTTTCTCTAAACAAGCTTGCATGCTGGTGAGAGCCCCAGTTGGGGCGCTAGTGACTCGTTTACTACATGAGCCCTGCGGAGCCGGGCGTGGTGGTGCAGGCCTGTAACCTCAGCACTTGGCTGAGGAAGGAGGACTGGGCCGCTTAGTAACTTAGTGAGACCCTGTCTCAAAATAAAAAAGAGCTAAGGACTTAGCTCAGTGTAAAGGTTCTGAATTCAGTTCCCAGTATTGCAAAAAAGGGAACTTTCTGGGCATTCTTAGCACACTCTGCTTACAGAAACCTAGACCTGGTGTACATGAGCTACACTTAACCCTTGTGTAGCCAGCGAGCCCTCTTGGGCTCTGACTTGGTCACAGATACTTCCGTGCTCAGTGTGAAGGAGGGAAGCCAGCCTTCCTCCTGGTTGCCAGAAGGTGTTGGCTGAGCAGGTAGGTAACTTGGCTGGGCCAGCTGTGGGGAGCACGGAGCTGGAGCTCTCCTGACACTGGTGTTTCTCCCCGGCAGGAGAACTGCGGCACATCACCAAGCTCAAGCCCTGGAGCCTCTTTGATGTACTTGTGGAAAAGTACGGCTGGCCGCACGAAGACGCTGCACAGTTTACGGATTTCCTCATCCCGATGTTAGAAATGGTTCCAGAAAAACGAGCCTCCGCTGGCGAATGCCTTCGGCATCCTTGGTTGAATTCTTAGCAAACCTACAAATACACATTCTGAGCTAGCGAGTGTTTTGCAGTCCATTGGACCTAAACGGTGACTCTCATTCTTTAACAGGATTACAAGTGAGCTGGCTTCGTCCTCAGACCTTTATTTTGCTTTGAGGTACTGTTGTTTGGTATTTTGCTTTTTGTGCACTGTGATCCTGGGGAAGGGTAGTCTTTTGTCTCCAGCTAAGTAGTTGACCATTTTCTTCTGGAAACAATAACCTGTCTCTAAGCATTGTTTCTTGTGTTGTGTGGCATTCAAATGTCATTTTTATTTCAAATGAAAAATTCTTTCCCCTTTGTGTTTTGGCAGGATTTGTAACTATTTATGAAGAAATATTTTAGCTGAGAACTATATAATTTACAATCTTAAGAAATTATCAAGGTGGAACCAAGAAATAGCAAGGAAATGTACAATTTTATCTTCTGGCAAAGGGACATCATTCCTGTATTATAGTGTATGTAAATGCACCCTTGTAAATGTTAATTTCCATTAAATATGGGACAGGATGTAAGTTTCCGAGAAGCTCCCAAGGCCCGAGTGCTCTGCAACTGGCGTTGCATGTGGCAGACGCATGCCCTGGCAGCCGTCCACAGGGCGCGGGGCTCCCGGACGCCTTGCCTGTGCGGCTCTGCGAAGGACGGAGACACGCTTGTTCTAGCACACATTCTGAGTTAGCAGTCCCATTTGTATTTTTGCATATTTTTAAGAGTACTTTTAAAGAAAAAAAGTGATTTCCCTTTAAAAATGTGACGGCCTGGTACCATGTGGTGTTGCCTCCTCCAAGCACTGTAAGTTAAATGCATAGATTAAACTGGACAAGAGAAACAGTTCAGTGTGTGGAATGACAATATATCCATTTTGAAAAGCATGATCATGTTTGTCTAAACACAGGGGTGGTACATACAGTAGCAGTGCAGTGAGCAGAATCCTCACAGCTCGAGGTGGCAGTGGTCGCATCCATTCCCCAGGCAGTGTCACGTGTGGCTACATGAATTTTACCAGCTTTCTCGTCATCTTTCCATGAATGAGAAAATGATTTTCCCTCTGTGGGTTGCATTGTTTTTGTTTATGCATTTCCTCAAAATTAACTGTAGATTCCAGAACACAAACCTTTATTAGTATGCAATACAATTTTAGAATGTAATATACAGAGGTATATTTAGCCTCTTTTAGAAGTCAGTGGATTGAATGTCTTTTTGTTTTAAATTTTACATTCATTAAGGTGCCTCGTTTTTCTTGACTTTGTCCATTAACATTTGTCCAACACGCCTTTGCAATAACTAGATTGTGAAAAGCTAACAAGTATTGTAACAATAACCTGTTGTTTGAGGTGCTTGCAGTTGTCTTAAAAATTAAAGTGTTTTGGTTTCTTCCCCCAGACATTGCCTTGGTCATTGCCCTGTATTTCAAGGGACTCAGCGCACATGTGCTGCCTGTACAGTGACGCCAGAAGCAAAGGGAGTGCCAGCGTCCCCGTGGCAGCAAGTGTAGCTGTGGAATGTGAAGTAAGGCTTTTTTGTAAGGGCAGGATGGATTTAGGGAAGATGGTAACTCTAGATTCATTATCTAGAATTCAGTGATTCTTTTTTATCCATGCTTCATCAAAAACCATTCTAATTGCATTTTGCTTGAGCCTCTCAAATCTCCTTTTTTAAAAACACCATTCATTCTGCGGAACGAGACACACATGTGCTGCGAGGTGGCAGGTGCCAGTCAGTGATGAGATGCGTGTGCTGTTTCTCTGCCGAGGCTTAGGGCTCTGTGTCAGTTCTGGACAGAAGTTGGTTGTAGACCAGGGATGCTCTCCATGATGTCCATAGGGAACATTCTCGCAAGAACTGCGGACGGAGTACATTCATACCTCCTGTGTCTACAAGAATTATCAGAATGATAGTACACTTGATTGAAATTTGTGTTAGGTTTTAGTTTACGTTGGAAAAGAAACTACATTTTTCATTTTTAAGAAGCATCTCTATGCTAAAATAGCCTAACTAGTTTGCAGTGTAGCAGCAGTTGCTCTAGGACTCTAATTTGTATTAGGGACCGTGTGGCTTTTAGCAGATCCTTGGTGGCTTGTTGATACAGAAGGCGTCAGGCTAAGGGAAAACCGCTGTTGATGCTTAGTGTCAGTCAGTGCCGAGCTGAGTGCAGTGTCCTGTCTTTCCCCGCGCTGAGTCTTCATGGGAAAATCACAAGCAGCGATCGAGTGTGAGACAGCAGCGGACCCAGAAGCCGGCTCTGGAAACTGGCAGGCAGAACTCTGCAAAGGCAGAGGAAAGGCGGCCAGTAGGAGTGGCAGAGGCACACAGCTTTGCGGTGAACACTGATTCACTACTTCCTTCTTTTTTACCTGGACCAGATGTAACTCACTCACAGGATAAAGTAAGGAAACTTTCCATGGAAGCAGAAAGCTTCTTTCTAGTTTCACGTTTTTTTCCCGCTTTTTGAGATGAGTTTGATGGAGGACAACAGTATTTAAGGGTCTGCCTTCATCATAGCATTATTCTTTAATCCTCTGCAGTTTGCACATGTGCGTCTGTGTGCATTAATTAGTGCCAGCGTAGGCCGCTCTGAAGCGGGAGCATTCGGGAATACTCCGGAGGGTCCTCAGAGAGGTGAATGTTGGTGTTTTATGTTAAGAAACCGTCAGGTGATGGGTGATGGAAGCCATTTCTTCTCAGATGTTTCTTTGGGAATGCCGTAAGCAAACTTTTGCCTTGCAAGTCAAGGATGGCAGAGTGGTTTATGTTGTGAAACCTGAAGCTGGTTAGGATTGAACCCTAAGTGTGCTGTATGAATGCACAATCATAAGCTAATTTTTAAAAGGAAATGACAATTAAAATCATAAAACATGACAAATTACTACCAGATCTCAGTCATTCTTAAAGTCTACTTTTTTTCTGATGCACAAAATTTGTATACTGTGCCCAAATTATGACAAGTATTTGGATGGTGAAAATCTGTTGACGTGGATCATTGGTACTCATTTTCTCACTCTCAGAAGTATTTTATATTTCAGCTGTAAATATTCACCTGAGAAGCCATCTTTTGTTTTATTTATTGCCTCTTAGTTTTCTATTCCCAGACCAATCTGAAGAAACTTATTTCCCATGACTTTAAAAGACTGTAGGTAGACATTAAACATACACTTTTTAAATCATTTTTAACAGGCACTTAGTCATGTCCTAAAATGTGCAAATTAGATATTCCTGTGTGTCACAAGGCAGACTACCCATTTCTTCTGACAGCCATGACACTGCAGCAGGTCTTGTGTTAGCTGCCTCCATTTGGGTTCTGTGCCACCCCAGTATTAAGCCAAGCCTGTGACTCTGTGTCCTGCAGAGGGAGTGCCACGTGGCAACCATCACCGGGTTGGCTGCCCACTACCCCCGCCATCCAATAGAGGTGGTAGTTGTTAAGGAAAATTTAAGGCTGTAAAAACCACTTAAGCAGACCCCAATTTAGAAGTTAGCTGTACAGGACAGTTTTGTAAAACTGACATAATTGTGATTTATTAATATGAATTAAAATGCCCAACCAGTGCTTCAATGTGACAGTATATTTAAAATAAAAAAGAAATTAAAGATCATATACTGTACTACTTTCACAAAGATCACACAGTTTTGCAAAAGACCTGTCATATGTACAGTGCTATATATATCAAATGAAAAAAAGCAGTAAGCAATTATATACGCAAAAGAAATGTAGTATTTACAGTTTTTCAGGGACATTAGAAATTATCTATACATTAAATTACATTTTGCTTGGAAATAACTGATAGGACAAAATGAGCCATATCCACACCAAACTATAAAAAAAAAATCTGTATTGCATTTTTATACCTAAGATGCACTCTCACAGTAACTGCTGAACCCCCCGAAAGAAAATCCTCATAGTGCCATTACGGAGCTGTGTACTTAATGCATATGTATAAAATAATAGACATTCACTAAATGAATTAAGTGCAACAATAAAATTTAAAGATCATGTAGCATCAAATCTACTGCCAAAAGAACAGCTGGAATGTTCACTTACAAAGTAAAGATACCTAATACTGGTTTAATAGCACATTTTTAAAAGAAATTTTAAAAAGCAAAAGTGGGGAAAATACAATGAAAGAGCACTGGTTTTTTTTTTTTTTATACAAAGTTTCATGTACAAGCTTTAAAAAGTACCTTGATAGGTACATATGAAATATACAGTTTATCTTACACAACATTTTAAAAAATGTTTCTGAAATGAGTCCGTTCTAATGCCACCCCGAGCCGTGGTAACTGTTCTGAAAGGTCGGTGGCACCTGTGCTCTGTGCATGGGAATCTGCCCAGGCACCGGCGACGCCTGCTGAGGTCCTTGCACCCCGTGAGGCAGGGCCACAGAGCCGGGGTGCGGACAGAACCCCGCGGCGGTGGGCGTTGGAATACTGTTTGGTCCTTGGGGCTGGAGATGAGGACCCGCGACGGGCAGCGGGCAGTGTGGCCCTGACGCGGACGGCTGGTGCTGGGGTCCGGGGCCCAGAGCAGCGTGGTGCGAGGTGGGCGCGGGGTAGGGCGGCGCGGCGGCCGGGAAGAGCGGGGCGCCCTGGTGCTGGTGCGGCGGGTGGTGCAAGGCGGGCGGCGGAGGCGGAGGCGGAGGCGGAGGGGGCGCGGGTAGCGCCTGCAGCCCGGACGCGGGGTGGGGCGGCGGGTGGTGGTGTGGCGCGGGGCCGGGCGGCGGCGGGGGCGGCGGCAGGTGGTGCCCGGCGGGCTGTGCGTGCAGGTGCGGCCCGGGGGTGACGGCGTGGACCGGGCCCACCACATGCGCCACCGGGTGCTGCTGGTGCGAGCCGGGCTGCGGCGCGAGGTGCGGCGCGGGCGCGGGCGGC